>CAKALU010068274.1:26000-47614 GCA_916700995.1 Hozukius guyotensis
TAGGCAGCGTTGATCAAATATGAATTCATATTCTGTTACTCTAATGACTATTTATCGCCTCAAATGTTTTCAGAAACATCTTGTAGTGTACTGTTTAGCTGTAACATGAGAAAGTTTGCTCCGGCTGGTGGGCGGTGCTTGGTATTTCCTCAACTTATCTCAACATGGGTTGAGAGGCTGGGTCACAAATTTTCTCATGTTACAGCTAAACAGTACACTACAAGATATTTATGAAAACATTTGAGGTGAGAAATAGGCATTACAGTAACAGAATATTGATTCATAATTGATCAGCGCTGCCTAGTTTGACCGTTTGATCGGAGTTCGCAAGTGATTGACAGCTGCTCAGAGACGGCAGGCTCCAGCTCGGCTCTGATTGGCTGTTTTCCTCTGGTCTGTGAAATCTTGCAGATGCCATTAGGAGCACTGGAGGACACCGGAGGACACTTGCCTTCTTCAGCTTTAATACATAAAAAAGAACAGACTCTTTCAGGCTCTTTTCTCATGTTACAACCCTTTGTGGAGGCAAATATCAATAGCTTGCCACACTAAGAATAGCAAGAGCATGAAAATACTGCCCGGTCCATAAATGGAAAAAGAGTGTTTTACTCAGTTTATTGAACAAAATATCTTACAGTATCTTGGATATACATATATACATATTATCTTGTACTGTGTAACACGGTTTGTGAACCCCTGCAGTGACATCAATTGTAACGCTGTGCCTCCAAACTTCAATGGATGTTTCTAAGAAATATTAATACACCATTGACTTCCAAACACATTATACAAATCTTAATATAGAAAGCACAAAAAATAAGAATTTATCAGTGAAAAGTACTCACTCTCAGGACAGAAAGGTTCTTCATACAAAAAACAACTTTTACAATATTTTGTCTTTTTTTTTTCTTTTCTTTTTTTTTTTTGCAGTTACAGTATGCAGGTAATAAATATACCTGGAATTCCCTCTGGGTTTTTTTTCGTATGGTGTCGTTCTCTTTTCCTCTGCACGGAAATCACCAATAAGGACTTATTCTAGAACAAATAAAATAGTGGCTCTGCCACCGGAGCTCCTGCTGTCATCTCCACTGCTGCTGCTGCAACATTATCAGCAGGCCTCTCAGATAACATACACATCAGTCTTCTCCCCAAGAAGCCAATACGTTCTCATTTTGCCTTTGCCCTGGAAAAACACAGAAATCAATAGGTTCATCAATGGAGATGAGGTGGGGGGTGAGAGGTGGGGGGTGATATCCTCTATTAGGCTAGCCTTCGTTTAAGGGTGACCCTGATGGTTACTGCAGCTCAGCTTACAACTCCACCTTCTCCCCACAAATGAAGCATTTATGCATGGTCAGAGGAAAATCAACCACATCATTACAACAACAGCTAAAAGCATATCGCTGATGTCAAGTGAAAACCTTGTTTCTGCAAAAGATCAAAGATGAAATGATTTCTCCAGTAAGTGATTAGTTGATCGGCAAGAAAGTTAATCAACAACTCTTGTTTTCTTTCCATTTTTTTTTTAAAATAAATCTACGATACTGAAAATAATCTGCAGTTGCAGCCCAATCCATGAAGCAGCAAAGGATTCTTCAAGTATTTGAACATTAAAAGGCATAAAATTGAGATGTAAGGTTTTCAATGGCAGCCCTGTTAGACAGTAGGATCCTAGTTTCCAACTTAAAACTATAGAAAATCTTCTTTTTTTGACAAGTTATTGTGTTGAGTATTAAGTCTTAAAGGTCCCATATTTGAAAAAGTGAGATTTTCATGTGTTTTATATAATAAAGCAGGTTTAAGTGCTTTATAAATACTGTTAAACTATCAAAACGCTCAATATGCAGAGAAATATACACAGCCCGTATTCAGAAACTGTGCGTTTGAAACAAGCCGTCAGGATTTCTGTCCATTTGTGATGTCATAAATATACAATATTTAGACCCTACATGGTTTTAAACGTAAACATTCTAAATGTGTCCCAGTTTATTCCTGTTGCAGTGTATGTAAATAACATCAGCTGACAGGAAGTAAACATGGACCCAAACTGTTGCCTAGTAACGCAATTCCGTTGAAATGCACTAAAACGGAGCGTTTCAGGCAGAGGGTGAATACAGGCATATTTAGGCAGACAGTATGAGGAAAATACAGGGTTTTTTTTACATTACAGCATGTAAACATGTTCTAGTAGAAACACAAAATACAAGTAAGAACCTGAAAATGAGCACGATATGTCCCCTTTAAACAAAATTTCTTTCATCTATTTCCAATACAATTGAACTTGTTTCAAGTTATCTGCATTATTTTGTCTTGTTTTAACACAGAATCTGAGGCCAAATTAGTTGTACAGATAGATGTTTTTTGCAGTGTGAGCTCACTATATTCAGCGGTCACAAACACAAGCGGGACAACCTTTCTTAGTGCAATGCTTGCTCTTTTTTCTGGTGCTTCGACTTGGTCAGTTTTTAAAAAAGCAAAGGAAGGGCTCTCTTACCTTCATTTCTACATCTCCTCGTAACTGGAGATCAAAGTAGCCAAACTCATCCAGCACTTCTTTGGTGGCCGAGGATAGGTGGATCTTTAAGGCTGCAAAACACATCAAGAGCAAGACTGAGCATTTTCACACTGTGAATGACAAACGACAACTCTAACAATATTTGCATCACCACCAAGCTGCACTCGTCAGCAGCTGAAATGCAAACGGTGATGAAAATCTGTATTGTTTGGTCCAATTAATGCACACAATGCAGAGATGTGAGACAAGATTCCTGCCTGTGAAGCTTCGGGGCTGCACAGTTTATCGCTGGCTAAGGGCCCTTAGCTGTAAGTGCTATCAATTATTTACCAGAGGAGGCACAATACAGGAAGCGACTCAGTAGTTAATCAATACATCTGATGACTCGCCTGCAAACTATCCAACCACAGTTTCATAACACCAGTTCCTGTCACTGCCAGTTAAGAACAGAAATGTCAGTGCAGAAAGTATTCGACTCAGCATGTCAATACGTCTTATATTGTGAAGTCATATTTTTTACTGAAGAATGTTTCCATCCAAGATAGAAAGGTAGACATGAAATGAGAGTTCAATAACTTCCTTTTCTATCATATTCTGTGAGATTCAATCACAGAATATGTTCTGAAGATTTAATAAACTGTGCAAATAAGTGCTTATTTACTGTTTATTGGGGTCCCAATTAGCTGTTACCTTGGCAACAACCATTCAACCACTCTTCCTGTGGTCCATATTAAAGAAATGAAGCATAATCAACACATATTTACACTTACACTAAATCCAGTTAATCATACAGTTATAATCTCTTAATCTCAGGAAAACAATATCACCTCTACACCAAACAAAGAAAGTTAGAGGATAAATCGGTCAACAAGTCCCATGAAAATACCAAAAACAGAAATGAATGTATCTACTTACAAGTATTGTGTGTATCAACGCCATATATATTTTTTCCTCTGTGCCATAGAGCTAAATACTCACTAGAACATCATATGTATTAATCCGCAACTGAAAATAGTCCCAAACAACATTTCCTCCTGTTTGAATAACGTTTGTTAACAGTGACCAGCTGTTTTAGGAAATTACTGAGTCATTTTTTTTAAATGAAACTAGATACTTGGGCATCTTAAGTAGGATGGGACTAAGGGCTGAGAGTTACAGACAGGGTACGGAAGTCAGAAAGAGAAAAGCAGGAAAAAAACTCTTTACTTGCTTTTAGTTTTAACCCTGTACACCATTACTGAAAGAAAAATGTCTCACATGGAGTAGAAGTTATTATGAGCCCTTATGTAGATTGTCATTTGCTCTAAAACAGAAAATGTTATAAATATGAGCGCTTTACAATTCATCCATCCGTAAACCATCAATTCAGATAAGGAAAAACTTCTCAAAAGGAAAAAAACAACTTAAAGCGAGGGTTACTACTACTACTAAGTAGGTAATCTTAAGAAACCAGCAAGACAATAATTAAGAATAATTAAAAATGATCCAACTGAAAAACCCAGCCCAGTGTTGCCAACTCTTTTCCAATAAAAGTGGCTAGCAGCACTAGCTCCAAAAGTCACTAAATCTAGAGAGAAAGTCTCCAAGTTGGCAATAATGACAGGCTGGCAGCCCGTCCAATCATTACATTCGGGCCAAATTAAATGATTTGAGGGTATTTGAGGTACAGTCCTGCGACAGCCACAGATACCAGATTTTTTTTCTTTTTTTGTCACAGCATTTGATTTGTCGATTGCTGATGGATGTAAAGTGATGATAATGTAATGACAATTTCAACAAATATAACGCCCATAGCAACGGTCTGCTATACATAGCAATGGTCTGTTATAAAGAAATAACAGACCGTAGAACGCCGTGATTGACCAATCAGAATTGAGTATTCAGCAAAGCCATGTAATAAATAAATAAATATAATACACAGCAGAGTGACGACAATCTCAAAGACAAGGAATAAGCTGGAAGTCCTTGTAAACACTGAAAAATAGCAAGAAATGAGGACATTGTCACATAAATTGGTGTAAAACATGTTCAAATTCCACATCTGTGTGATATAAAATTTAAAAAAATAGAAGAAAATGAAGTGACAGTGACACTCACCCTCTCCGTTGGACTCCATTCGAGATGCCGTGTTGACAGTATCTCCAAACAAACAGTATCTGGGCATTTTCAAACCGACCACGCCGGCACAGACCGGACCTATAAAACACAAGCAAAATATAGACACATTTTTACAGCGGAAAAAACAATAATATCTGGAATGCTGGGAACTGCTGTCAGTCATTATCACACAACCACCACCGCAGTGTAAATGTTTTTAAATAGGACGACAGAGGTGACTGTGAGTGAATTGAAATTGTGCTCAGGATGCTTTAAATGACTGTGACAATGCTAAGTACTACCAGCCTACGCACGCTGGTCCATTTCTGCTGCATGTCAAGTGTCTGATTAAGAATATAAACAGTGCCGCCATGAGCTGATACAGTCTAAATACTGCGTCAGAAGCCTGTTGGAAATGGCATCAGACTAAATGCTGCAGACGGGTCAAAATAAAAGTGTTTATGTCCAGTCAGTACGTTGCTATCCAGATGTGGGAAGTTACAAATCACAACTGCCCTACACTTGATATACACTCAGTTGCCAGTTTATGAGATACACCCCGCTAAAACTAATACAGGCTAATACAAAAGTCCCAATAATAAATAAACCCTACTTGCATGAAGGTTCAGTATTTTTCAGTCTATTCATCCAGTTTTAGAGCATCAGTTGTCACATTACACACACTATAATTACAGTTTATCTCAGTCAAAAATCCTTCTTGCACAAGAGCACAGAAGTTTTAAAAGCTGTGCAAACCTTTGATAACACAAAAGAGGAGGTAGAGAAATGAGCTTTGGTTAGTCCAAGTTTGTGAAAATTATTGCTCACAATGGCTGATTTTTTTGGGGGAAAAATGTAATGCAACCAATTTTAGATCAGCCCAGAAGCCTTTTAGGGGGGAAAGAGAGCAATTTGTACACAATTTACAGTACTTGGACAGCTAATTATACATCTTCTTGGTAATGGAAGCTACAACAAGTCCTCATAATTGCAATATGCCTGGTTCAGACCTCTAAATCACTGCCCGCATGTGCGATTTGTTCGACCATTCAAAAAGGTCTGGTGTTGTGCTCACTACCGGCTGTTTTCCCCAGCGGGAGCCAATCAATTGTTGATGGATACAAGGCGGAATTAAGTATGGGATAATCATCCTCCTGTGCCAGAGCGAGGAAAAACAGCTGTACCAATAGCTGTGTTGAGTCATCAGTGCATCGGTCAAGGACACCTCAGCTGGATGAACACCAGCTATTACGCAACGTATCCAGGTTACCTCGGTGCAGATGTACAGAGCTCTGGATCAGACTCACCTGTGTGTATACCTATCCTGAGTCTCAGCTGGTCGTTGGGTCTGTGTCGGATCTTGAACGTTTTGACCTGCTCTAACAACGCCAGCGACATCCCGGCGATCTCTCTGGCATGCAGCTTTCCGTTCCGCACCGGCAGCCCTGACACCACCATGTAGGCGTCGCCGATGGTCTCCACCTGAGGGGCGAATCATAAGGAATGAGAGAGTAAAAGTAAAACGCAATACATATCAATTTGCTGTTGTATTCCCAGGATTCCTAAAGAGGTCTTGAAGGCATTTTATAGCCCACACCTCACAACCCTTTGAGTTGCATGTTTTAACATAAAGTAAGAGACAAATCTCAAGTTAAGATTAGAAATAAATACACCATTTTCTTGCATTAGAAGCCACAATTGTCTTTATTCACACCGATCATCCTGACTTACCTTGTATACATCAAAGTTATCGATGATGGCATCAAAGCAGGTGTACAGATCGTTGAGCAACGTGACAACCTGTAGAGGGAGACAGAAGAGTTGTAATGATGGGACTTGTTTTCGACCGTAAATCCAACATTTGACACTGTTTTCTTTAGTTAAAAGGCTGACAGATTGGGAGGCCAGTGTGTCTCCCACATAATCTGTCCTGTTTTGTCAGTCGCTGGACGATCGCCCGCTGAGGCTCCCTGACGAGCACATTTACAGGATCATAAATCAAATCCACAGATGGATTATTACAAACACAATGTGCCCAAATTGTGTGGCGTAACAGTTGTAATGTAGTGTGTGACAGGTTGGCTGTTTGTTCAAAGACAAATGTTTTATTTAGTCTTTATCTTTAATCTTCATTTTGTTTATAATTGTGTCTTAACTTAAAAAAAAACAGCTGTCTCTTTATCTAGTCGGGACATTCTGTGCTGTACTTAGAGTGAACACTGTTAAGTGAATGAGAACATTTAAACTGTGATGGAAATACAAGTTAATAATGTTTTCTAATGCTGTAATTTCTAATGGAAAAACTGCATTAAGGCTGCCCATATTTGTATTGTGATAAGTAACCATTCATTTCCAGTGAATCACATTTGTGTTGTTTTTTTATGTGGTATTTACACTAGAAAAACATGCAAAACTGGCACTCAAACACCAGGATTAGAATTAAATTTGTGGTGTAAAGAACTACTTTATGCCTGTGCATCGTCTCATATTAATATCTGCCATTTTTACACCTTTCACCTACACACAGTATATCATACACAGCTACATCTTCCAGGGTTAATAAGACATTAAACTGCTGCATTATTCTGTAAAATCTACACTGGTTGGCTCTGAATGCAAGTGATATCCTTCATTTGTTCACAAAAAAAATGTCTGTTGAGGTACAAGGAGGGCCACTACAATTACAGGTCAACACAAGGTGAAGTATTTGATTGATGACCGGCTGACAGTGGGACCAAGGGCCAAACCTGTACGTGGCCTGACGGGAACAGCTGCAGATACTATCGGGGGGCTTAAAAAAGTGCTGTCACTTCCTCTGTGTGTTTTTTTGGGGTTGCAAAAAAAACAAAAAACATTTAATCTATACTGTGATTTATATTCTATATTGTGAAGGCAGTAAAGGATAGCGGTCTGATACAACATAAGAGGGATAAAGCTTTAGTAAAGCTGCGATTTTCATAGAATTCGTCATATTTTGTTGGGTTGCCATTATTATAAAAGCAGTATAACCAATTTTATAATTCTGCATTATTCACAAGATTAATATAAATCGAACTATAAAGCAAGGAATCTCTGTCCGTGTGTATCCTTCGCATATATCAAGATAGTAGGCCTATTGAGTGTGTAGTGCATAGTATGTGATTTCGAACAAAATTTTTGACAAGGAGAGGTTTCGGCAAATGTTTGATTGACAGATGGTTCATCCAATCACCTGCCAAGTATTTTTTTTGAAAGCGCCTGCCCTTTTCCAAACAGTTTCCAATGACGACTTCTCAGATGGTTCTGTGTAACAAACCATCTGGCGGATCAGGATATGAATATTTGGCCTTGTCAAAAAGTAAGCTTGGTTCTTTCCCTTAACTTGAGAAGAGAAAAGAGATGAAGAAGAGTTTAATGTCCGTTCTTGTGGGGGGATTTCACTCCATCTGAAGGTGTCAGATTGTCCATCAACACTTAAGACCCTCTGCCTGGATGCGAGATCATGATAATGTATTTGCTCTAGAAACCTCCCTTTGGTGAGAGTGAGAGGGAGATATGTGGTGGCATAATGTGACTCAACTCTGCGTCAACACACTCTTCCATCTAACAACTGTACTATTTCGAGTTGCAGCCCGTGTGTGGGAACACACACTGTGGGAACTATGAGACACACTGTAGGTAGAGACACTGATATTGCTGGTGAGCACTTTTATGTATGAACAGAGAGAGAAAGAGTTCACTGCGACTGTGAACACGAACAGTGATTTTTTTTTTTCTTACAAGCTTTTAGACTACAGCTTGACAGATGTTGAGGAAAGTCAGAACAATTGCGCAGACAGAAACAGTGAGGTGCAGAGTGGGAATCCTTCACTGGAGGATTGCGGTGACATAGCGGTTTGCCGTGTGTACCTGTAGCGGCGTGCTCTCCGCAGACATCGACGTGAAGCCCACGATGTCGCTGAAGTAAATCGTGACGCTGTCGAACGCCTCCGCCTGCACCGTCTCCCCTCGTTTAAGCTGCTCTGCTACTGAACTGCATGCAGAGAGAGAGATACATGAGGTCAAAATGTTCATGCTATAAAACTGAAAAGATAAGTTAAGAAAATCTAGAAGCAAGTTACAGTAGTTAGTTATCAGAGGAGAATAAAAAATAAGGTCAAACAAGCAACTGCAGGCTCTAAGCGGTGATGAGATGGTTGTTTTGTTGACACCACTTCCTCGAAGACTAGTCTTTCTAAAACACAACTACAGAATGCCTGGCAGGTTTAATTATAACAGGATGTCAGTTTATCTTTTGCTTATTCTGCTTAAGTTTCTCTCAATCAAATAATCCCAATTTGTGGCAGTAAGTAAGCTGGTCTAATTCACATGTGCGGTGAGAACCGATAGCTGTCCTTTCTCTCAGGCTCTTTTCTGTATTTTTTCAGCAGGAAAAGAGGATAAATTGGTGAGAGAGATGGGATTTGCTACTGTGGTGTTATCCAAACGTCTAAACTCACTATCATGTCTGCTCCTCTGTCTGCCTTAATGAGCAGTTTGCCTGTCAGCTCGCTCCGTTCCCTTTCATCTACGATGAGATCGCACCACGGGGAAATGCGTGTCTGTTACTAAAACGTGGTGTTGGGAGCGATTTGGAGTCTTTAATTAATGCAGGGATTTAACACAATTGGCAGTGTCACTGAGCCACGGTGGTTAACACTCAGCCTATTTGCTGGGTTGAAGTTAATTGGAGTTTTGAGATGTGACTGTCGTTTGTTCTTACTGTGGTAAAATTTGATAGAGGAGGTTTTCGGCTTTCCTCTTCTCCTCCAGGTAGGCTTGTGTCCGCTCCTCCACCAGGTTCTCCAGGTTATTGGCGTACTGCTCCATCCTGGACAGCAGGTTGTTAAGAATACTGGTGCTGCCCTCCCTACGGAAAACACATACAGAGTAGAATTAGATGATATCCACACAAGTTCCTGGTCAGTGAGATAAAAACGTCTTTGCAGCTCCATGTCTGTCCAAAATGTCATCACTTCAATTGCAGTCTTTTAGACATTTCTGTCGAATTGTCATAATTAGCATATGAATTCTTGAGTTATGAGTTCAAAAATGTGTTTTGTGAGGTCACAGTGACCTTGATCTTTGACCACAAAAATCAAATCAGTTCATCCTTGAGTCCAAAGCCGGGTTTCCTCCAAAAGTTCCTGGGATTTTAGTCCCAGGAACTACTTCAAGTAATTAAAAGGTTCCTTCAGCCCATTGTTGTCTGTGTTTCCACCACGATGTATGAAAAAGCAACATGACATGGGACGAGGTCTGCTGGTGGTCACAGCGGTAAACACACTCTGCAGCCTGTAGTTCAGTGTGTCCGCCTGTTTCATCTAAAAACCACGTTGAAAAAAGATAAACGTCAAGTGAATGTTTGAGGCAAATTTGAAGAAATTCCATCATGGCGTTCCTGAGCAATCTCGCTCACGAGAATGGGACGGACGTGAGGTCACAATGATCTTGACCTTTGACCTCTGACCACCAAAATCTAATCAGTTCATCCTTGAGCCCAAGTGGACGTTTGAGCCAAATTTGAAGAAATTCCCTTTAGGTGTTCTTGACATATTAACGTTCACAAGAATGGTCCGGACATACGTAGGGGCAACCCGAAAACATAATAAAAACAATAAAAACACTGTTTATATTGTTAATGTCAAACCTTCTAAATGTCAAAAGAGGACAAGTCCGAGGATTGACCCTTGTGGAAACCCTTGTCCCACTTGTCCCCACATTTAAAACTACTGATGGGATCATCAGTAGCAGTTGGCGTCCAACTGATGGAATCAGCACACTTGAGAGAGGCGGGGGACGTTCCAGTCAGCCAGGAGGTGTTATTAACATGAAATATATGGAATTTAATGGTTATTCCAGTGATTTAATGTAGCTGCTCCATAAAAGTTGGAAAAAAGAAAGACATTTGAAGCAGCGGAGGCTGAGACATCCTCTTTTTTAGTCCCTAATATGGGCCAAACTCTCTAAATCCCACATTTCCCATAATGCAACAACAGCATGTTTTTGTTAGACCTTCCCTGCCTGGTAAATGCCCAGTTTGTTAAGCAGCTTTCTGTTAAAACATTTTTAGTTTCCTAGCCCAAGCTGAGATAACAGTGATGATGACATCATCAGGATTATTTTCTCAGACTTGACAAAGCTCCTCCAGACCAGCAGAAGACATCCTACTACTGTAAAGTAAACTGACCTTTATGTGTATAATTGGTGGAGTTCAAGGGGCTAAAGAGCAGTGTAGATGATTGAGGTAAAAATCTAATCATTCAGTGGCCTCACAGAGTCTTTGAGTGCTGTAGCTGTCTCTCCTCCGACATGGCCACCTGTGACCATTGGCAACCACTTTCAAAAAAACAAACTCTTTCTGTGCAGTGGTAAAACAGGAAAAACACCAGAAATGCACATTGCTGTTCCATTACGACTGCAGCAATGAGATGTTTTGTTTGTATACAGTATCTCTCGCATATGAACACACAGCAGCTGTTGTTCCAACACGGAGGAAAAACAGACGCTCCGAACATTCTGTGAAAGGTCTCTATTTACGTCTCTACTGCTGCGCATTTCACATATTTCATAATTACATAACACATGTATTGTATAATGTGTGTGCCTCGGGAGATTTCTACATTCATGTGCTTACACACACACACACACACACACACACACACACACGCATGTACAACACGCATTTAGTCCGGCGGAGCAAGAAGGTGAGTCATCCACACCAGCGTGGCGGCTCAAAGCATCAATGCCTGGCTTCCTGCCACGTTCCTTGTGGGTCACGGATCCTACACACGCCCACGTGTTGTTTAAGTTTAAAGGAGAAAACATCAGAGGGAGACATGAAAGACAGTGATGAGTATCGACGCACTGAGCTCAATCACACAGGCCACGCACTGTTTACTGCACCGCAAAATCACAGACGTCCGTATTTTTCCCACCATTCATCCAAACGGCTGGTAACGGTGAAAACTGACAACTGTCTCTAAGCTGAGCGAGCGTGATGCTAAAAGAGACGAGAAGCCAGAAAATAATCATTACAGCAAGTGATTTAATCCTGTTAATCCTTTTAGTGGGAAAAACATCTCTCAGATGGATCACATAAGTCATTTGTTTACCGTTTGACTATTTTCACTGAGATGTTGTGGAAAAGGAACCAAGGAACAGCTGATACATTTTTGGTGTCAATACCGCCACCGTACGTCCATGACACCGAGGTCAGTGGCAAGGAGAGAGGGAGGGCAGTTGTTGCCTTTGTACCTCGCATTGGTTATTTGCTGCTCACGTCTCTGAGTTGATGATGATTGGTGCCGCTGTGGCTCGCCGTGTAACCATGACAACCACAGAAACCACACAGAGGAACGCGATCCAGAAGCTAATTTTACAGGTATGAATGTCCTGGATTGTGCACATCTTCACCAGCAGTGAATGAAAGTAACGATGAAAAACACATAGGCATAACATCAGATTCAAAGTTTGATAAACAATGTTAAGTAGGTAAACTTGCTATAAAAATCGTGTTACTAACCATTCCCTCTACTTCAAGCTACAATCCGCTCTATTAAGCTATGTAGTCGGAGGATGTCGGTAACCACGGCGGTGGAGTTAGTCTCACTGCTATCACATCAAAATACACAACACCAACATCACAGGGTGGAATTTGCAGCTGTAACCGTTTGCTGTCTGAAAGAACCTTAAATCTTTCATAAATCCTCCAACTAATTTCAACCAATATTCTTAAAAATGTTGTACATAACTGGGTCTGTCATTAAAATATTTAATCGCAATTAATCGCATGATTGTCCATAGTTAATCGTGATTAATCGCAAATTAATAGCACATTTCTTTAACTGTACAAAATGTACCTTAAAGGCAGATTTGGCAAGTATTTAATACTCTTATCAACATGTGAGTGGGCAAATATGCTTGCTTTAAGCAAATGTATGTATATATTTATTATTGGAAATCAATTAACAACACAAAACAATGACAAATATTGTCCATAAACCCCGGCGAGTCTTTTAGTCGGTGCACAGCAGGTCACCTGAACATGTAAAAATTTGTCTACAGACGAGCATATATTTCAACAAATATGAAGAATAAAGTTTCCAATAATAAATGATGATTTACTGTCATTATTTACGTATAAATGAAGCAGTTATTTTAAGGAAATTTTTCTGGATTCAAACAGCTCCTTTAAACGCAACACAACTAGCTAAACTGTCTCGTTAACCGTCTCTGACCTTTGACTCTATTCTCCCCGAAGTTTGTAGCAAATTATACTTTCCTTTCCAGGAAACTTCATATGAAATTATTAGAATATTTCTGACTATATTAAACTGCTATAACTCTTGAACACATTGTGCAATTGAAACCAAGCATAGATGAAACATGTACATAAGAAATCTGAGTGATCCTGCACAATCTGGTGGCATTTCACCTGGAGACGACCCCACAGCACCCTGTTTAGATCATTTAGAAAAGATCTCCTGAGTCTGAGTTATTTGTACAAAGCTGTAACTTTCCCAACCAGGATTTACGTAGTTTCGGGGAATCATGGCCGTCATCAGCCAGTCCGCATGTTTGTCTCTGCATATTTGGATGCAGATCTGGATCCAGACGCTGATTAAGAATTAAAAACATTTTCTACTATTTATAAAACAAATGTAGAGGACTGAGCAGCGCTGGCGGAGGGAAGCGCGCTCTCTGAGTGCTTTCTTGTTTACAAAGCGGCTAAACATTCAGGAAGTTACATTTTCCCCAAATCTGAGAACTGATGTGCCAGTCGTTTCAGTAAAAAACACAGTTGAGAATAAAAGTATTTTATGACATAACATCTCATTGCTCAACACAAAGTGAAATAAATAGAAGTGCAGTGAGAGACTTGAGGTGCGGCTATTCATGGCGAGCGAAGTGTCAGCTCCCTGTGCGGGTTAAACCGACCCGTTTACTGCTGAACACCCCTCTTGTTACCGCGCCCTTCAAGCCCAAGCTCTCACACCACACACACACACACACACACACACACACCAAAAATAACAGCCCATCCATCAGGTCATGTCAACAACATACATTTACCTAATGAAAATAACCGGCAAACAGAGCATTAACGCACGGGCCTCGGTGGCGAAGGGGCTTCATACACACGAGGAGGTGCTTTGCAGGCGGCTGTCAAGAGCATCCTTGAGTGCTGCTGAGGATGTCAATCATAGAGAGCTCTCTACTCCGAGCCGCTACAAATGGAAAGCTATACATCACCGGGCTCATCCTGCACCGACTTACAGAGCTAACAGAGGAGAGGGTCAGGCAGGCGGCGAGGAAAAACACACCAACCACACACAGATCTGTTTATAGAGCCCCTTCCAAACCACCTGTTTTTAGATCCCTACTCCACCAAATCAACACAAGTGCATTTGTAGTTCTGTGCAGCTGTCACGCTCATTCCGTCTTTAAAGGGTCGCAGCTTTTGCGATTTGTGTGGTTTGAAAACTCTTCCTCGCTGGTGAAGTGAAAATATGGCCTGGCATCCACGAGTCAACTGAGAACGGCAACCTTTTAATACAAAAACACGACAGTTCACAGCATCCTCCTCCTCGTCGTATCCCTGCGTGAATATTGTTCGTCTTTGAGGTTCAAGGCTCAGCAGTCACTATACAACACAGCATTGCACAAAGAAATGCAGCATATGTATTTGATTTCACAGCAACGTAGCTCATGAATGTAATGGTCCGTCGCATCCAACTCTCAAATCTCGCACACGAGAGCGGCCTTGAACTCATCGACAAGGAGGTGACGCCGAAGTACTTCGACGAAAAAAAACAATAAAGGCAATGAATGAAATCCTCCGTGTGATGGATTATTTGTTTCAAGCACACTTAAAAGTCTCTCTCCGCTCTGACGCTCTGGCTAAACAGAGCCGAGTATTATCTGTGCTGATTGTAGAGGGCCCTTTAAGACAACAGCAAGTTCTCCTTTAAATGAATGAATAATAATAATATTGCATAAGCAGTTCCAGCTGGCGTGAGAGACAGACTGGAAGCATCGCTGGTGTAGTAGCTGTATTTTTGTTTTATACCTGGGCAATCTGTGATCATACTTGGCTAAAGCTGGGTTTACAGGAGCTAACAGGCTACAGCATAGATACTGAACTAACGTAGCTGTGATTAGTCAACTTGGGCTGCTTGTGTTTTCTACTACAAGTTTCCAATGCCAGTGGAAATTGTTGATGGTGACGACAACGTCAGGCAAGGGGATTTTCTTCTTTTCAATAACACACATCTAGCAAAGCCATCTCCACTGCACACTTCCTCCTGCTCCTGCTCTCTGCGATTGCCACTCTCTATTATAGTGAATGAAAGAATGTCAACATGATTGCTTTGGCTATTGATTGCGCTGCAAGAGTGTCCTGTTCAGCAGCAAGACGAGGAAAAACCTTCCCGTCGTCGCTAAATATCACAAACTGAATGGAAGAATGCAAACAAAATAACTGTGTAGAATTAAAGCACAGCATAGACTGTATCACGTGTGACACATTTGACCAGTGTCAACAAGTGAAAATCAGCACTGAACTAGTCAAGTATAATTACATCTTAAGCTAAGCTAGATACCGCACAACATGACCATGTTAGGAGCAGAAAGCTCCAAGTTGCCATTCAGTGTAATTGACCGTGACCAGTGTTTTGATCTGCACGTCACAACTGTCGGGACAGGAAGGTCGACCGGCAGAACATTACAACCTCTGGCAACTACAAACTGTATTCTCTCAGGCCCTCTGCGTAACCTCCTCAACCCTGATTTTACCCTTAAATATACCCTTTGGAGCTGAAGAAATAACCATTTTGTTTTCGTATGTGGAAACGTACGTATGGCGATGCTACACATATCGTATATATTTCACTTTTTCAACTTTATTATGGCTGCATTGTTACATCAAATTGAAATTTGCCAGATATCTTTATGCCCAATTTTACACAGTTCTTCACAGTTCAGCAACATATTTGGTGTCTTTAGAAACCTTTGGGATCTTGGCTAGAACATATGTATATATTAGGGCTGTCAAAGTTAACGCGGTAATAACGCGTTAATGCAAATTTATTTTAATGCCACTAATTTCTTTAACGCATGAACACAATTTGCGTTTTTAGGTTGTAGTGGGCTCAGTTTTAAAGCTAGAGTGAAGATCCTATCATATGAAACTACAAAACCTAAGGAATCCTTGACCTCAAGATATGTCAATGAAAATGGGTTCTATGGGTACCCATGAGGCTCCCCTTTACAGACATGCCCATTTTATGATAATCACATGCAGTTTGGGGCAAGTCATAGTCAAGTCAGGACACTGACACACTGACAGCTGTTGTTGTCTGTTGGGCTTGAGTTTGCCATGTTATGATTTGAGCATATGTTTTATGCTAAATGCAGTACCTGTGAGGGTTTCTGGACAATATTTGTCATTGTTTTGTGTTGTTAATTGATTTCCAATAATAAATATATACATACATTTGCATAAAGCAGCATATTTGCACACTCCCATGTTGGAAAGAGTATTAAATACTTGATAAATTTCCCTTTAATATACATTTTGAACAGATAAAAAAATGTGCGATTAATTTACGATTAATCGCGATTAAATAATTTAACCGATTGACAACCCTAGTACATATATACCCATATTTTACATTTTCCCAAACAGCTCCTACAAACCTCTAGTTCAAATCTAAAGTGTGTTATAGATTGTGCATTTTCATGTGTGTTTGTGTGTGTGTGCGGTAGTGTCACTTTGTATCATCAGGGATGCTTCATACAGTAACTCTTGCTGTCAGAGCAGCCCTACTCGAGGGAAAACACGTGTGCCTCCCTTCCTGCGTCGGTCGACATAAAATTCAGTACCAAAATATGCATATGAATGATTCATGGGATCATTGAAAACAATACCAGAAACACAGACTCACACACTCCCCTTTCTTACACAAACACACACACACACACACACACCCACTCAAGAGATGGAAAGGCAGCAAAGAGCACTTCCTGTCAAGAGCTGCCTGTCAGGAATTACAAACGGCCTTCTATCTAAAATTGCCACAGCGATTTCCAGAACATGATTCTTTTTCCCGTTGGTCTTTTTGAATCTCTTAAACTTATCAACTTGCACAGCAGTCAGACGGACATCGGGTTCTCAACGCGGTGTTCACGCGTTGAGTTGGCAGATAGATACTGATAGTCTGAGAAAGAACAGACTCTAATTCAATTTGTCAAATTATCTCCACTTTGGAAAAAAGAATAGAAGTGTAGAGAACGTTAAATTAATCAAGAGTGCTTCCGGCTCCTGGTCTTTTGGTAGAGTTTAATTCTGTCACATAAACGGCCAGTTTACCCAAATTACAAAAAAAAATGTCCTCACTTTGCTCTTGTATTATCAAGATATGTCTTGATTTCTGAGGTCGTTTTTGATGACTCTTTAAGGAAAAGCACTATGAGACTGGGTAAATAAAAACAAGTGAAGAGTGGGTCTCACTTGTTGAGTTTGGCCATGTAGATCTTGATGTGGCCGAAGTCGGGCCTCTCTGCGGGGTCCTCGGCCCAGCAGCCATCCATCAGGATGGTCAGCTCCTCCGAGTGGCATTTGTTGTCTGTCGTCGGCCGAAAGTACGGCTTCTGACCGTTCCTCACCTTCTGCACGATCTCTGCGGCGGAGAGGACAGAGAGTGTGGTGTGGTTAGGGCAGGCTGTTATAGCCATCGGACTCATTTCACATTTCATTCATGCATTGACCAGAAAGGCCATGGGAAAAACCATGCATAGGGTTAGGGGGTAATAGACAAATACTGTATTTACAATACACAAGTTGGTTCAGGGCCCCCAAACCAAATCCTGCATAATAAAGCCCCTAAAAGTCTCGGGCCGGCCCAGTGTGGGGGTTCCTGTGTTGTAGCTGAGCTAGCAGTTCTCCTATGAGAGGCTCTCCAGTGGGTGTGTGTGTCTGTATCTTTGGGGGAGTCATAGCCCTGCTGTTTATCACACTTAACATGACACTCTGCATACAGCGCTGTTATCATCGAGCGTGTGTGTTGTGTTCACAGCCACTGATGAAGAATAAATCATGTTCATGTACTATGACGTTTTGCCGCCGCCGTTTATCGGGCTTGCTAATGCTAGCGCAACCACCACGCCATGTGTGAGAGGCAGAAAATGTGGCGACGGTTAGCCAGTGTTCTGCTCTTTACACTTAGTGCACCAGCTGACATAATAGACCTCGGAGTCTTGCCTATTTCATCACCATTAGCCTATTTTATCACCATTAATGAGGGCCGAGAGAATTCAGAGGAGCAAAACTATCTAATTTTGAGCAGAAAAAGACGTTTTTACACATAATATGCAGTCCCTCTTTAAAGTTTAAGAAAATTCCCCTCGTAATAGCCTTTAAAACCCTTTGGATTATCTGCAAAATTCATTAAAAACTGTTTCTCTTAGCTGATAAAAAGATAACAGCGATGGGTTCCTGTAAGAGTGCATCAGTTTTCCTGTGTTACGTTTTGTTTGCAAGTGATGCACACAAGCAGTCCAGGCAGCGACTATCGTATTTTAATTAAAGTGCTTAAAGGAATTTCTGAAATGTGAAAATAAAATAAGCAGTTCCTTTATCGACCATTGTAAGAATATATTCAATATAATAAATCAAGTAATAACAATAAATGATAATGATTACGTAACACTAAATATAATAACTGATACATTAGGGTATTTTATTGCTCCTTTCCAAGGTGGTATTTGTGGTTTCTCTTGTTCTTTTAATGAATTAATCTGTGGTAACATCCCCCATCTGTTGCATTACAGCGACCTCCAACACCCCTGCTCTTTTTATTGGTTATTTATTATTTGATCAGTGACCGCCTGTAGTGGCGAGTGGCAGCATATCATACATGCTGTGTCTACAGTAGAAGAAACAGAAGCAGGTTCCATCATATCAAGGTGTATTAAAAAAAACACTTTTTTTTTTTTGATATTTTGGGTTTTCTAATCATTTTTTTTAGGTTTCTTTATGCTCAAATGTGAATAAAAATACATACATGGACACTGATCTTCTTTTTCTATTCTAAGCTCTTTCTGATATTTTACATCAACACAATTTCCTCTCATGTGAACGTGAACTCAAGCCTCAATTTTCTACATTTACAAAACTTCTGCAGCTGAAAACATTTACTGAGCTTGTATTTAACTAATAACTCCTTACTGGTCAGTATGGCGTCTGAATTTCCCTCAGGGTTTTTTTTAAGTCAGTGACTGCTGAACACAGTTAACTTTCAAACCTACATTACTATTTTCAGGATATTGATATTCTTTTGAAAGTTCTGTTGGATGAGCCTTAATATATTCAGCACTGCAGATTTCTCCCCTTTGATGCATTAATCATATCAATTAAAAAGTTTGTAAGAGACATCCTTCCCAAAATGATTCCTCCACATCCTCTCCATTCTGTTATTAGTATCATCATGAAAGTACATTTTTAAACCACAAAATTACATATTCAGGCACGAGAGAACAGGTGCAGGCTGGCGCTGCTCTCAGCTTGTTAATGGATAATTATCAGGCACTTGTACAATCAGCATCAAGCGTGACTGTGAATAAAAGGCTAATCAAAGTCATCGCATAGAGGAAGTGCCCCGGGAGGGTTTGAACTCCTGATCTCGCATTGCTTTAGAAGTTAAAACTTTTTCCTGCTGTCACTAGTAAGCAGAACCAGCGGTGGAAGTACAAAGTAGATGCTGGTGAAGAAACCGGTCAAACAGCAACATGTGTGCAGGAAGCTGAAGAGCCAAAGTGTCAGCCGGGATTAAGCTCACATTTTTTTGTTTTAGTTATCTCAAGAAGATAAGAGTGTGTTAGGAGTTTTCCAGTGGGAGAACGCAGCAAAGCAAAATATTTCTCAGGAAGCAGGAAGGCTGTTGTCCAAGGATATCATTTTCATAAGAATTATGTCATATTGGCACCTAGTCCTTTAGCCATCATGAGCTACTGTTTATCAGTCTGTTTCTGTTTAAGACGTAACCCTGGTGGGGAGGGGGGTCATGTGTTCGGTCGTGTGCGTGCATCTGTCTGTCTGTCCGCAGCTAATCTCGCATATTACTGGACCCGTCAGCCTGATATTTTTTGTGCTTATTTATGACTGTATGCTCAAGGACCTCTCGTAGTTGCGGTGATTCACAATTTTTGAAAAAACTATTTTATCGACTGTTTTACACCGTCATCGACTGCTGACTCTTCAGTCCTCTGACCCGGCCGGTAGGGTAGATCAGCATTTCCGGCAATCGGCTAGGCTAAAACAAGCCTTACCTAGTCTGTTGCAGGCCACATTTTGGCCTTTGTCGTGGTTCAAAAACTGACATTCATAGAAAAGTTTGGTCTCATTTTGAACCGGAACATCTGTAGATTAATTCCATACCCGATATGTTATGATCCACTAAAGTTAGGCACGTTACGAGATGATTAAATCCCCTTTTTTGTCATCTTCGCCGCAATCTTGAGTGTAACGGAGCCGGGGAGGACAATTGAGATTCAACTCTTCTTTGTTTGGGAGGGGAGAGGGACTTTTCTAGTTTCCTTTGTTAATGCTTTTGAGGCTCAACCGACCAATCTAGCACACAAATGAATGGTATGGTTTCACTCGGCCTTGTTGGTAAAGCCCGTATTAAAACAACACTCACATGCTCAGTGTGCATGGAAAGCATCAGTGGTCGCTGCACTTGTTCCTACTGTCCACACTCGTCAGAGACAGAAACCTTTCTATTGTGAGTGATTTCAATGGAAGTGATGAGGGACAAAATCCACTTATTTCTGTGTAAAAAATATATTCCAAAGTTCATCTGAAGTCACTATGAGGTTTCAACAGTCTGAGTCACACAAATCAAGTGGATATTTTTCAAAGTTACAAGTGTTTCCATTGCTGAGCTGCAGAGGAGGGATAGTAACAAAAAATCATTTTGGAAGATACTCATTTGATTTGAACTGCTGAAGCCTCATATTAGTGTTGGTTGACATTTGGAATTCATTTTTCCGCAGAAATATTACTGTGGATTTTGTCCCCCATCACTTACATTGAAATTGCTTTAGGATGGGATGTCTTTGCAACCACGGAGAAGAGAATAATGAAAGTGACAGACAGTGCTTTCAATCTATATAAGGGCTTGTGAGGATTGTTTTAATTTGAAAATGTGAACGTAACCTTTAAGGTGTTGTTGGGCAAATGCCTATTTGCCTCCCCAGCTGTTCAGCTTCTCTTCTTTCAACCCAGAATCCCAAAGAATTATGCTCATAATGGATCAGCAGCTTTGCTTTCCATCTCAAACCTGCAACGTTCTTTATGGTGACAGCGTTGCTTTCGTAAGCCCCCCTAGGGATCAGCTTTGTTTCTCTTCCTATGCTCTTTGCTTTCTTTACTCTTAAAAAAAAGTCATTATTATTTCGAAGCATTACATAGACCTTCTGCAATCTACCTTAAAGGAAACCTGTTGTTGCACATCGCTGACTTGACGTTGACTGCCTTGTGGCTGTTGATGCTCTGGGCTCATATCTATCTTGTTGTATACTGATGTGTTTTGTTACTTTAGTTTTTTTTTGTATCTCATTCATTTGTATCTCATGTAGCTAAATACAGGACACATAAATACAATGTTTACACTCAAAATACATAAATAGCATCTTAAATCAACTTACAATAACTGCTTAAAGATCGACTCCATCTGCGTTCTTTTCCAAGGTTTTCAAATGGAAACGGCCACTCAGCAAAAAGCAGTGACGTATGTCGCCAAAGTAAGCTAATCGATAAGGTTATGAATAATGTGACGATAGCACTAGCTGAGTCAAAGTTAGCTGTGCTAAGTTTGGAAATAACTGAACGGGTTGGTTCGGATTTTTTGGAGTGGGATTGTATGTATACTCCTGTGTTCTGCGAGGTAAAATTACTGTTTTTGTCAATGGAGTCTGGTGG
>CAKALU010068274.1:57231-69655 GCA_916700995.1 Hozukius guyotensis
AGGTCATTATAAGAAAAAAAGGGTTCGTCCTCAGGGGTGCAGGAATGAGCTCAGCAAATTTCATTGTATTACATTTCAACCTTATTGTGGCACCGGAGGAAAGATAACCAACAACATCAGAATTCATCTTCTGGGGACTAATAATATACAAGCTTCAAGGCAGTCTGTGCTGTGGACTGACAAACCAACTGATATTGTTTTCCTTAAATCTGTATTAACTGATTTCTTTTTAGATTTGTCAAGTGTTTAATACTCTTATCAACATGGGAGTGGACAAATATGCTTGCTTTATGCAAATATATGTATATATTTATTATTGGGAATCAATTAACAACACAAAACAATGACATATATTGTCCAGAAACCCTCACAGGTACTGCATTTAGCATAAGAAATATGCTCAAATCATAACATGGCAAACTTAAGCCCAACAGGGAACAACAGCTGTCAGCGTGTCAGTGTGCTGACTTGACTATGACTTGCCCAAAACTCAATGTGATTATCATGGAGTGGGCATGTCTGTAAAGGGGAGACTAGTGGGTACCCATAGAACCTATTTTCATTCACATATCTTGAGGTCAGAGATCAAGGGACCCCTTTGAAAATGGCCATGCCAGTTTTTCCTCGCCAAAATTTAGTGTAAGTTTGGAGCATTATTTAGCCTCCTTCACAACAAGCTAGTATGACATGGTTGAAGTCTTGGTACCAATGGATTCCTTAGGTTTTCTAGTTTCATATGATACCAGTATCTTCACTCTAGCTTTAAAACTGAGCCCGCTACAACCTAAAAATTGCAAATTGCGTTAATGTGTTAAAGAAATTAGTGGCATTATTATCGCGTTATTATCGCGTTAACTTTGACAGCCCTAAAAACCATATAAAATGACAAAAAACAGTCAATTAAAGGCTAAACGTCTAAAAGAAAATACAGAAGTAGCAGCGCGGATTGTGAACGGTAGTTTAGGTGTCATGACAAAAAATGTTCAGTCATCCTTGGTAAAAAAATAGGAACTATAAGAAGAAATATATTATTTCTACTGACATTAGTATGCACCCTTGAAGAGCATGTGTTTATTAGGTCAGAAACATAGCGTGGAGCCAACCCATTTAATTCCTTATGAGGAATTTGAGCTGTATTCTTGTACTGTAATTGGAAACCAGTGAAGGGACACGGGGTTGGATTAAAAGCCATTCAGCCACATTTTGGACCTACTGCAGATGATTTTCACAAAGTGCTCAAAAACTGGACAAAAATTTAAAGAATAGACCTCCTCAAACACACATTCATATCAATCATTGGTCTACGGACAGAGTCTTGTATGTTGTACAGATTTTCTGTGCTGACACATTTGTGATTTTTGGCTATATAAATCAAATTAAGCCAACTTGATTAATACAAAATAATCCACTAGGCCCTGCAAAAGGATAAAAATAAAATCTACCATGCAACATTTAATGAACACTTACATGTTTGAGTTCCAGTAAAACTTGTCTGGTCAGCTCTATCCTCTTCTTGTTGACATGCTTGATGGCCACCAGGTTCCCCTGTGCGCAGCACGAGAAGAGACAGAGCAATGAATCAGACAACACTGATGTATGGTGCACTTTATACACGGCTTTTTTATGAGGACATTTAAGACCATGACGAGGAAGCACTTTGGTCTAGATGTAAAAAAAAAGGCAGGGAAAATAAAACGACAAGAGAAACATACTTATACTATAAAAAGTGCAAACAAGGACCATAAAAATGGAGAGAGGAAATCAAGCAGGATTCAGATGAGAGAACAGCATTTTGCAATACAGCCTACAGGTACATTCGGGGCCTATTTCTCTCTGCTGCTGATGCTGCAGGAGAAGAACTGTATCTGTCGCTTTGATATGTGAGGATCAGTAACCAAAGGAAGCGACGTGAATATCTCAGAGCCACAGGCTGTTGTAGCAACTATATGAAACCTGTTCATGTGTGAGTCCATGTGGGAGCTTTAGTAATATATATACAGTAAAGGCGTATATTTGAGAGCGGATTCATTTGGCTTCTGACTGCTGAATAAAGATTATTTCAGAGGTTATTTTCCAGTACTCGGTTGTCGAGCTTCTCTCTGTTTGGTGTCAGATTTAATCACCTCGGGCCTGTATTGAATTTGAGAAGCGTATCAGTCCCCCCCAATGGTCCATGAGGCGTTCAAGCTGCACCGTGACATCAGCATTTATATAAAAAACCTGCATCATGCAGCTAAACACAAAGACAGCTATCTCATTATTCAGCAGGCTCTATTTTGTCACATTTCCCCACACCTCCTCCATCTTAAACGGACAAATTAACCGCAGCAACAAGTTGATGGCCATGTCCAGACTGCGAGGCGGGAGTGTAGAAACAAAGAAATAAAAAAAAAAAAAAGGAGAAGAAAATTGACGCATTCTGCAGCTCACATTAAAACCAACTACCTAAATTCGCCCACACTCTCTCTTTCTCTCTCTCCTCTCCAGCTCTCCGGCTTTTCTCTGCGAGTGTGCACATGTGTGGGTGGGAAAGGAGTGCGCAGGAGTTGAAAATGTCAGAACTCACTAAGCCTTACCTTAAAATAGCCCGTTTTTGCAAATAGCTGATATTTTCCATGGGCAGTTATCAAGGAGCCATAGCTGGAGCCTCTCTGAGAAGGTGGAGAGGAGTAGTGAGAAGAAGAGGAGAAAAAAAAAAGTCAGTTAGCGGCTTGTAGATTAGAGCAAAGGGGATTAAATATTGGTCATTTAAGACTGCTTCCACTTCACCGCAACATAGCCTCCTAAAAAGACATTCTCATCCAAAATACCTTTCTTTGTGAAACCTGAAATTGCCTTTCACTTATGTTTGAGAAAATAAAGTGTTTCCAGTTTTTATAACACGAGTCCTTGGGCAAATGTCTGCAGTGCAACACAGAGTGAATAAAAATCAAGTGGGCGCACTGCATACAGACAGCCAGCACAGTCAACTACACATTTGTATAGAATGCAAATGTTGGCAACACATGGCACGCTGGAAAATACATCGGTCTGGAAAATGACTGTGTTTTCCACACGCACATTATCCCAGGAATTGGATGGAAAACCAGTAATGAAAAAGGTGTGCGCATGTGCTTTTCATGAACACTTGCACGTGTGGGTCGAAAAAGCACAACCCCGAAGGAGATGCATTAGCCCCTCAGACAACAGAACCTGATACTTGAAGAACGTGATGAGGTATTATAGATGTAGGGAGCGGGGCCAGACGGGGGCTTATTTTAACAATCATTTAATATGCGTCTGCCACCGCAAAAACCCAGCCACCTTCAATAAACCACTGGGAAAGCTTTCAGGAATGTGTGAACTAACAAAGGATTTGGACTCTCTCAGGGCCGCAGCTTTGCTTTTTCTAAGAAAAAAACACAAACTGCGTTTTAATACACAGCTACACTGCGCGTAAACATGTCAACATTAGCATCTTCGATTCCTGGCGGGTCCAATTTTACAGCAGTTACATCTCGAGACAGATAAACAGTCCTGTAGTGAATGAAAGCTGAGGACCCGGTGTTGAGTCTTTCCCACTGGCAGACGTTGCAATGTAACCTGCCAGAAGAACAACAACTTGTAAATCACACATCGGAGGCCGTGCCAGCAACACTGATGGAATAAAAGGTGATATAAAGCCCAGAATTATGATGAGATGTTCAGAGCTGCCAGCTTTAATATGAGATCATGTGGGTGTATTTGGTTTTTGACTCTCAGAAGCGCTTTGGTACGTTTGTTTCCTGTCACCTCACCTGCACATTTTTATTATATTCTGTCCGACAGTGCTGGTACATCAATCTGTACTCACAGCAGCAATGTTTGAGAAGGTAATGTACCTGCGAGAGGGTGAGCCGACTGCCGGCTCGTTTGTGGTATTTATTGGGGCTCTCGAACTGAAGGTCCTCCCACCGAATCCTCCACAGCATTCCAGCCAGCTCTTTCTCCAGCTTCAGTTTCCTGCAAAAAGAGAAAAAGCAGGTGGTGAAATCAACAAGGACAGAAGCACAAAGAACAGAGGAACAATCTCACATAAAGTGCATTGGGTTCGGAAGCTCGGGTGAGCTGATGTTTTTACCACAGAATTGGGACTTGAACTGCTTGAACTCTGTATCTTTCTAATTTCACTTTTTATATAAAGGAAATAAATGAATAAAAATCCAACAAAGGTGAGGTGATCTGTTGACTCACAGTTTTATTTAGAGGACAAAGTGGATTTAAAACAACATGGTTTGAATCTGGAAAGCCACCTTAAACAAAGAGTTAATCGCTCTATTTGTGCAGTATCTCCATCTTTCTGGTGGCATTTCCTGAGATAGCGCTCTCAGATCTGATTTGCAGAACAGCGTTTGCATGCAGTGATGTACGTGTGTTTACGCGTGCAGGCGTGTGTTTGCATTTTATTAGATTTTAACTTCTCTGGGCCATATGCTGCACTTATTGAACTTTGATGAAGTGGAAAACTACTTTAGGTGATTTGTTTTTATAGTCCTAGACAAAGGGCTCTTTCTTTCAAACACATGCTGAAATATGCAACAACATTAAACTGTAAACACCCATACTGGAATCAACAGATTTAAAATCAGTAACTTTAATAATAGAAGTTGGTCAAAAGTCAAATTTGAACCCTTCTCATTATTATTTGTGACTTGAAATGATGAGTTGATTGAGAGAAATCCTTCTCTCTTCTTTACTTTAAAGAAGTGACTCATAGGTCATTTCTTCTCAGAAAATGAAAAACAATGATGACCATGATGAAGATTAGAATCCACTTCAGTTCTTACACCCACACTCTTTATTTTTATCAACCTCACTGAGAGCGGACTCAGATGTTCTAACCTTATCTTAGTACTAACACCAGTACAGAAATAACTCCCAACTCAAACACTGTAAACACGGTGCTTCCTTAAAGGGACTGTTTGTAACTTCTTACACGTATAAGTCATTGCGGGTCGGTGTCCCATGCATGCTCGCGTGTGGCTACGCTGTTCAGACTCAGACTCCAACACAAACTACACGGAAGCACCAAAACTGCAAAGTTATATCTAGTGAAGCCCATCTGTTAAACAGTGTTGGCCGCGGTCGGAGAACGCGGGGGAGACCGTAGCTTTGGTCTCCAGGGCCGGAGTCTCTGCTGTACTCTGCTCCTCTGCTCCTCTGCCTGCCTGCTTGCCTTCACTCACACACCGCGCTCGTTCTCGCTCTTTCGCTCCACTCTTACGTGCGTGCGCTCACACTCCACACTGCAGAAGAGTTAGTTTAGCTCTGAGAATATCTAGTGAATGTACAGTGGACGTTTGTGCAGAAATAAATGCTGCAGCTCCTCCAGACCAACAGAGGTTTCCCGTGTCTTGTGAAGTGACGGTGCTCCGCAGCGAGAAACGTTATCGTCTCCGATCAAAACTCCGGTGTCTCCCCTGTTCCCTCCGACCGCGGTCGGGAGGCTGAAGCAGGAAAAGCCAACACTAGAATCAGCATTAATTCATGGAGAGACCTTCGTCTGGTCAGCTAACATTACTGCCAAGCAGGTGAAATATAGAGTGATATTGTGGTTTTAGCTGACGTGTGTCGCCTCACTGTTTTGAGCGATGCTCGTTCATGTCTATGTAGAGCGAGCACAAGCGCGAGCCCGAGCAACAGGACGCTGACTTTCGTTAACTTAACGCTGTTAACAAGCCATTTCTGATTCTTACAAACAGTCCCTTTAAAACTCAAAGTAACTGGACCACTAAAACCAGAAAGAGTTAATGTCATAAATGTCTTAAATATCTTAAATGGAACCCAAATGTTAGGTTCAAAATTCCACAGAGCATGAGATTGAATACAGCTGTATCAGCACAAGTAATGCGCCATGTTTATCAGAGCTTCACACTATTGCACATGTTTATCATTTGAATTTGAATCATTTTCAAATAGCACTCTCAAACAGCAACTAATTCCCATGAAAACAGAGTTTGCAATGCTTATTTCCTCAAAGATTATACAAACAACAACGAAACAACTGTGTAACTTACACAGAAGTCAGTATTTAACCATGTAGAGTAAGACTTTGAAGACTTCAGCAACGAAAATATAGTAAGTTAAAACAGTAACTCACAATTTAGACTACAGAAACAGAAACTTTACACAACGTTTTAAAGTGAAAAAATGAAAAGAAATGTAAGTTTTTCCCCTGTTTTTCACATCTGTGTCCTATATGGTGAGTAATAGATGAATGACAGCAGAAACTGCTCCACTCTCCTCCACAACAGCAACCAACCTCCAAACGTCTGCACAGCCGAACCACATTAATTAATCTAGTCATTTTCATGTCAGTTATATTTTTGACATGTTTTGAGGGTTATTTTTGTTTTTGTTTGTTTATTATCAGTCTGACCGGCAAACACCGAGCACCACAGTGGGGAAAAGGCATTCCAGCGAATCAACACATCTGGGGCAAATCTCAGAGGAGCTGCTGTTTCTGGATACTTAAGGATTACGGCAAAAAAATAAAACTATTAGTCCAGAGAGGGTTTTTTTTTTTTGGGAGGGGGAAGGGAGGAGGAAATTCATTTTCAGTCTGAAATACTTGAAATGAAAAACGAGCAGAGGCCATGCATTCCAACCCAATCTAAAAGGTGTAAAACACTTCCAGATGGCTGCAGGAAATTATTGCAGCGTTTGCATATCGGTGTTTTAGCCTTTCCCCGAACTATCCCAGTTGGCCCCCAAATGTGGCTCCGTTCTTTTTTTTTTTAACCTCTTTTTCACCAGGGTCAAACTGTGTAGTCGGACGGTCCAGAAACTTGATTCTGATGCTGATGTTTGTGTCTACAAATACTCCAGGACGTGCCTATGTGCAACCATTTTGAGGACAGGAAACACCATTTAAACACCGGTACCCTCCAGCCCCATCCACCACCACCACCACCAAAAAAAAAAAAAAAGGTATTTTTCTATTTAAGGAGCCTCGTTTAGAGACCTCTGGCAGCCAGAGGGGCAAAGTGTGGGGCTCCACACTGGGCCTATTGTTTCATAAGTCCCATATGTGAATACCTCTGCTGGACCAACCCCTCCATTAAAACAACAGAGCCACTGCTGCTCTGCTCAACATCCCCTCACACTCCTGCAGCACATCAGACTCCAAGATCAACGGAGAGCTGCCGACAGCCCACCGGGTTAATATCTACTGAGTGCTGCGGGACGAGATTTAACGTCGCTCCATGAAAAGTAGAAATCAGTGAGCATTGTTTCATTTTGACAGCGTTGTATGTTTTTGAAGTGTCGAGTAAATCACCTGTTTCTCATTGAAATCAACTTGTCTCACCAATACCGTACCAGTGCAGTCACCTGCCTTATTCTGTCTTATTTGAGATACTGACACTCTTGAAACAAGAATTATTTTTAAGAAAAATGAGACTTAAAGACAGACTTATTAAGCCATTCAAATGGTTTGTTGTAGCTCCAAAAAGTAATACAAAGAAACAGAGGATTTAATACACAGGTTGCTTTTTATTAAACTGTATATTCACCAAATTTGACTATTGTGTACATTTTACACAGGCAATAGTTGTATCATGTCAGAGGAGCAACCTATTATCAAAACTATCCAACCAGCCACCCATTTCTGATACAAAATACACCAATAATTTCACAGTAATGGGCTCCCTCATTTTATTAGACTCAACCTTTTCTGCCCTGTGAACTAGATATAAAATCCCCATCACCCCAGCTATTAGAAATATAATTAATCTGAGTATAAAATCTTGATTTTCATTAAAAAAAAAAACATGTAAGCAGCAGCAAATATAAAAAGATAGAAACAATAATATATTTTCTATTATTTTTTTTCCTATTAAAAATATATAAAATACAATTTAATATATCATTCTTATAAATTGCAACCCCCTATGCATATCAAGCGACCCCGAGGTTGCGAAACTCTGGGTTATCAGCTGATTGATCTGAGAATAACTCCTAACAGTGACAAAACTCCAAAGTGTTTTAAACATTTTAGTGGTGTTTTTTTATAGGTCAAGTAGTGAACATGGAGGCCTCTCAGCAGCTGGATGATCTTAAAGACGGCTGTAAACAGCTCTGCTGTCGGCCTCTCTGTCCATCAGCAAAGCTCCACTGGTGTCTGCAAAAACAGGAAGTGATTTGTTAGCCTTTAGTATCAAACAGAGCCCTCGCAGAAACTCTTTGAACTTCTACCGATGGTGTATTTTTAGGCTTTTTACTTGAACAGGAGGTTTACATTTAAAGTTTCATGGCCTTGGGGCGCATTAAGTTGACTCAAAATCCAATAAAAGACGACAGGTTCAGGTCTGCGAGAAATAGCTTTCCATATATAAAACTGTCATTTATGTAAATGATGAATCTAAATATAGTTGAACTAGAGCAGAGAGTGCAAAAACTGTGGGTCAGGACCAAAAATGCATCACAGAGTTTCCCTGTTGGGTTCCCATAACAGAAATAGAAACTTGTTACCATAAGTCACCGAATGTTACACTTGGATCCCAGAATTTTTTAAAAACGAACTCCAAGAAAAGAAGAAGCATATTTCATAAAAACTTACTGGCCAAGAATCCAGGAAAAACTAGCTAGCTAGTTAGGACGCCATGCTGTGCTTGCTGAACTGTGAGCTGCAAAAAAAACAGAGAAGAAGATGTCAATGTTTTCAGAATGAAGTGCACACTCTGCGTCTAATTATCTGGTAGTTATTTGATATTGAACAAGATCAACTCAGATTCAGGTTCAGTGGATTTACCTCAGGCGGATAGCTGCTCCTCCGTCTTTCTTCCACCATTCCTCTGATCAAAATCCATTCTGATTGGCTGGTGATTAACACTTGTTTGTGTTAATAGTCAGTATTAGAAAAGTGATTTGTGTGATTTGTTAGTTAGAGCTGTGTAGTGACATATAAATCAGCTCCTCCTTACATCATCATTTATTAGTCGTGAACATAATTAACCGCCTATGTGAAGACGAAGAAGAAGTGATGAAAAGGGGAAAGATAGAAAACATGAATTTTCTTTCATTACATGCAGATTTCACCCATGACATTAGCAATCCTTCCAGTAGCTTAATTGCTCAGGGCATGTACGATTAACTTCTTGTGTAATTAAATGAGGCTCAATCTAGCACAGAATGATTTCCATAAACATGTAGACTGTGCCCCTTGGGACACTGTAACACTTCATTTGAATTTGTTTTTACAGCTGAATGCAGAGCACAAAGTTACAACCATTAGAAATGAGGCAGGCAATTATTTTATCGGGGGCGGGCAATCAACACTAACACTTATTTAAACACCTTATTACATAACCGTTTATTTTTAACTAAAACAATCTCAGCCTGGTCTCATTCCCAGGGCGTCAAATACGACGCTTTGTCACAGCCCTCGGCGTCTCATACCGACTCACAAGGCACCCTTTAGGGTCTGTATGAGACGCACCGGGCTTTCAAGTAACTCCAACTTAAACCCATCCACAGAAATAAAGTAGACGCTCAGAGCAACTGCTGAAGTCCGCATAGGGAGGAGGTCGGGGTGGATAGATGAAGATTAGGAGATTAGGTTAGTGTCCCGTGTGAAACCAAAAGTCAACGTTGACTTAATTACGTTGACTACTTAACTTACGTAGGCTTCATAACTTAACTTATATAACAAACATACTTATTTTAAACCAAACCACAATATTTTCCTAAAAATATTCAAGTAGTTTTGTTTGAATTCACAACGTTAACCAAGTGTTTGAAACTGCGACCGTAGTGGAGCGTCATAGTTTGGCGCGTAGGGCTACCCAGTGCGTTAAAAAGTGATGCAGAGGGGTCCTGACCAAGCGTCCCCATGTGACGAGTTAGGAATGAGAGCCGGTTGACAATCAAGATCACATATTTCTATCAAAGATGTTAATGTCACCTAGAGTTGCTCCAATACCAGTATCGGAAATGCGTCTGATACTGCCCAAAATTCGGGATCGGCGAGTACGCCAGTCTATGCACCGATCCGATACCATAATTTATTAACCCAGAAAAAAAATCAACTTGTTTAACAGGAAATTAATTCTTCTCCACCGCTCCAAAACAGTAGCCTTCACTGTGCTGTCGCCCAGTGATTGTGCCTCTAAGGCTCAATGAGCTCAGTAAGGTTTTGTGTAAAATTGATCTCACCACATGATGACACAAGTGCATTTTTGCCACATTGAAAGATATAGAAAAAAATCTGAAAATATATGTATTTGCAATTGTAGAATGTTAATAGGAAACAATACTGAGGACATCACCTCAATGTCCGTAGCCACGGTCAGGTCAAGTCAAGTCAAGTCATGTCAATTTTATTTTATAACCTTAAATTGTTAATTTGCCTCAAGGGCTTTTTAGGGCGTTAAATCTCCTTCCCAAAAAAACCTTAACTGGCAAAAAGGGGAAGAAACCTCAGCTCCTTCTTGTTTCAAGTATTTCTAGAAATGTGACTGTCAGTATCTATCAGGAAAAACAACTGAATAAAATACTCGATTCCACCAATTGTTTGAAAGAGTCGCTCTGCATGGAAGCACATTCAGAATGACTTCACCACAGAGGCAGATTTTTTCCAATTGTTTTAAAAACTATGACTTTCAGGACTCAATTACAGATTTTTGCTGCTTAAGAAATACAGCCTTGTTTTCAAGTTGAAAACCAGACATATTTGCCAAAAGACTTTGATAAACAAACAAACATGTAATCCTTTGAGAGAAGCACACAATCACCTTGACTGTTTTTCATCTGACATCAGCATGCGAGTGAATGATTAAAATAGGTGGCGATTAGCTTTAATCCAGCACAAATGAAACTGAACTTAATGAACACACTGATGATCATTAAGTGAGAATTGCAGTGAGGGTTGTTGTTGTTGTAGGCCAGTATATGAGCTCACTTGGCAGCTTAAACACACTTCACCGCTGCTTTAACGCCGTCACCTGCTGAGCCGTTGCCGTGGCAACAATTGAGTAAATACCACACTGGCACCTATAGCAGCACGACCCATAAATTCTGTTTCAAACACACATCTTTCTCTCTTTTTCTCCTTCTTTGAGAGGAAAAAAAAAAAAGTAATATCTGCATTTCTACTGTTTGAGCTAAAAGCAGCACAGACAGGAAGCGTCAGCTCGGCGTAATCAAACTCACCTGTAAATGAGGAAGCTGGAGATTCCAAAAATGATGAGCGCTAAGCCGGATCCCACAGCTACGATACCCAGAACTGGTAGATGACCTGGAAAACAGGAGAAGAAGGATTCCACACTCAGTTGTCTCTCATATGTTCAACAGATGTCCACATTCATATCTTTGAAAAGAGAGGAAAAAAAAGAGCGCTGTGCTGTGAAAAACACAGCTGTGACTTCCTGAAGTACAGCTGCAGTGCTTTAGAAATATGTCAACCACAAAAACCGGCAACAATTTCACACAATTACACCTCTCTGACATTCCTGATAGATATTTAAAGCCCTAATGGAGACTAATTGTACCACCTGCTGTAAATCACAGGATAAGATGATACTCATCATTAGGGAAACATCATTTCTAACACTTGTCAACACCAGAAGATGTTTCACTTCACTGCATTCATGAAACAGTGAACTGAAGACCTGTAAACGAGCAATTACAGTCTATATTATTCAGCAGGTTCACTATGAGCAGATATTAAGTTGTGTTCAAATTTTGCGTAGCTGTGTAAATCTATACATTTTTGGAAATTTACAAAGAAAGCACATCACTCTCCCATCATGGACAAAAATGTCTTTTGTGTTTGTGTTCTCTTACCTGCAAATACGGTAAAATAGCAAACATTAAAGGAATAGTTCGACATTTTGGAATACGCGTTCGCTTTCATTCCAAGATTGAGATGAGAAGATTGATATCAACTGCAGTATTTACACAGCTGGAGCCAGACAACCCTGTCTCCAACAAAATTACGTTCCCTTACCAATCATGTTTAAGCAGGCTTTGGTTGAATAGGTAAACGGTCCGTGTGGAGAGCAAAAGAGGGGGAACGGATTGGCCATAATGCAATCTGGGAACCAACCAGCTATCGTCTGTCGATGATTTAGCTTTTTATTGGTTTAAAATGAGCTTGTAAACTGGCTACTTGTGCAACAATCCAGTCGTACACGTCGTACAAGTTGCTAATCGGACTGTAAACAATGAGCAGCGCACGGAAAAGGGATGACTTGACTACGATATCCGCTGGCTACACCATCATTACTACGTCTCTATTATGTTTCGAGGGAAACGTATTTTCTCTCAGATTACGGTTGCAGAATTTGTTACATTATTTACATTACGGACGTAAATTAAAAATAAGTCCTCCCTACGCAACCCTGTCTCCTACAAAATGACGTTCCCATACAACTAAACTGCATCTCAATTACGTTTGGAGGGAAAC
>CAKALU010068274.1:70742-88074 GCA_916700995.1 Hozukius guyotensis
TAAAAAAAAAAAAAAAAAAAAATGTAGTCAATGTGACAGTGCAGTTTCGTTGTATGGAAACGTAAATTTTAGGAGACCAGACTGGGCCAGGAAACGACTACAGTATACTAAGATTCTCCGTTTCTTTACTGTGTAGACGAGACACTGCTGTCATTGTGCTTTGTGTGTCCGTACATGTTTAGCTGTTAATCGTCAATATGTTTCATCAAAGTCCTGAACACTCATTGTCCTTGGTGCTGAAAGCGACACTGGTGAAGGCGACATCCAGGCTCTCAACTCTGCAAACTATTTGCGGATGGCGTCAGATTTGTGACGGGAGTCAGATTTATTGCTCCTCCACTCATTATCCCTCCTTCACACCCAAATACATTTATAATTGCAGTGGTTTTCCTCCTCAGTTCATCATCGGTGACATTTCCCTCTGAAACTGTCACTCCGTTCATGCAACAAAGACCATTTCCAGCACTTATCTTTCACCCCCGCTTGTTATTCGAGCAAATGTTACACTTCTACATGTTGCTCTTTCACTTCATTGAGGGAGAGGGGTTGGGATGAAATTGAAGAAAAACAACACATTTATCATCACAGCATCAATGAAAATATCACAGGCCCTGAAGAGATGACAACGATAATATGAACAAAGCATTAGTGCACTGTAATATCCATCTGATGAGCGATTCAATCTTACTCTAAGTCAAGAGAAAGAATCTGCCATTAAGTGTGGAATAATGCTGTGCATGAACTTCCTTGTCATAATTCTTTTCATGCAATTTCCTGAAATCTGTGTGTCCATTAGTCAACTGTTTGTATCTTGTTTCTAGAGAATTATTCTCTTCAGAAACATCTGTAGGCAGATTTAACTCTAAGAGGGTTAAGTGTGTTGTTATGAAGGATGAGGCGGAGTTGACATACCATCATTGCAGGAGGGGTCGTCTGTGGAAAACACACAGGGGGGGTTATCCAGCGGCGGGCCTCCGTTGGGCCAGTGGATCCTCTCTGTCTGGGACCAAATGATGTCTTTGGTGGTTCCATTGTAGTACGCAACAAGCTGCAAACACAGAGGAAAATGCTCATCTAAATGGCTGAAAATAAAGCTACGTTGATCTCACTTCACAGCATGTTCCCATAGCAATTCAGAATTTTATCCATTTATTGTTAAGGACAATGTTGATGACATTGTTTATCACTTGTTGTGCAATCACGGAGAGTGTGCAGATGTCACCTCCAGGCTATAGCCGTTGTTCCACTAGCTCCCATATGAAATATGACATCATATTTGTTAGTTTCACAACTGTTAGCATGGCTGCAGACTCTTAGTCTTCTTTCCAACTCTTTAGCTGTGGTCTCTACTGTCTAAAATTGTCTAAGAATTGATTTTGAGTATTTGCGTTATTTAAAATGTCTATGGCTATGTCCAGAATGAATCACTATTCACTTTTTAGGACGCTATTACGTGGTCAGTCATTTTTTTCTTTAGTGTCCGACATTTAATTCAAATTTGTGGAATACATTTGAGGGCACTTATTGTTTGCCACAATGCACTGTAATATCTAGTGGATCTATGCTCACTACACTATTAAAACTATACCATAATGCATTACAAATTTCTGTCCTGGAGTCTCCGCTGGTTGCCTGGTAACCCTCACAGTGACGACGACAAAGTTAATGTGAGTAAAATGTCACGCTGTTCCTCTAAGTATGTAGGATGCAGCGGTAATTTAACAAATTATCTTCTTCAAAAGCCCCAATTACCACAAGATCACGACTCAATTATCTCGTTACCTCCAATTAAATTCACAATTTGTGGACGTATTATTTAATTACCCCAAGATTATGTGAAGGTCTATTATGTGATGAGACTTTTAACTTGCCTTGAGATCAAATAAGAAATCAATCATTACCTCTGAATAAATACAAAATGAGCTAATGTGTCAATATAATCAGATAATTCAGTCACAATTATGAGACAACATTTTCATATCTTAAGAAAACAAGATAGTTCAGTTGTGATCTCACACAAACAACAAGGCTAAAATAATAATTTCAGGTCTTGGCTTCAGTAGTTGAGACTGATGATGTTTCACCTATTCTGTGACATACTAATTATATTTTGAGAAGTGATTGACATGTATGTGTCTACAGTATCATGGCCCTTACATCTACACAAGCACAGTTTGATCAACATCCTGAATAGTCTGTGTATGTGTGAGCTTTATTTTGACGGTACAGCCTCTCATGAGCAGCATCTGTTGTCCTGCTGTGAAACACGACTCCTGTGTTTCTGACTAGCCTGAGGAGTTTTTTTTTGTTTTCCAACCATGCTCCCAGCATGTTGTGTCGTCTCTGCTAAAACCGTAAAGGCCGTCACCCCGACAGAGGGTCATCAAAACACTGCAGAATGTGATAGGTGAAGGGGCAGAGGGAGCGCCGTCTGAAATAGCTGCCGTATCTCAGTTCAGGGGCCTGTGTTTACTGCACTGCACTCTTAAAACCTCTAATGCCTTCAAGTCTGCAACCTGAGGCTGGACAGTTCTGCTTTTTTCCTCTGCAGCTTAAACAATTTATTGATAGGATATAAATGATATACATAAAGAGTAAATATATGTTGAAAACATGGATTATACACAATGTGGCCAAATGTTCGTGGATACCAGCCACACTACACCCATACTGTTTGTGATGAAGATTTCTTTAAGGACCTAGCTTTGTGCAAGCTGGCATTGTCATGTTGAAACAGGAATGTGAAGCCAGTACTGAAGTGCCTTAAACTTGCATTCTTTCTAATAGCCAGCAGGGGGCGACTCCTCTTGGTTGCAAAAAGACGTCAGATTGTATAGAAGTCTATGAGAAAATGACCCTACTTCTCATTTGATTTATTATCTCAGTAAACATTGTAAACATGAGTTTATGGTCTCAATCGTTAGTTTCAAGTCTTCTTCAATACAGCATGATGTTCATTTAGTTAATTATGGTGCCATTTAGAGTCAAATAGACCATATGTACTTAGCTCCACCCTCTTGTGTCACTTCTGGTTCCAAAAAAACAAGATTGTGACGGCCTAAATACCGAACACTACGCCCACTTCTTATTTACAGTTTATCGTTAGGTCTGAAGACAATGTTACAGGAGTGCAATGTTAAATCTCTTGAGTACGCTTTTAGGATTTCTCTTTGTCACAGAGGTATGTGAACAGGGGCGTCCCAAAACGTCTGGCCATATAATGTACCTCCCTATTTAGGTTAACTCTTGTCCTCACAAAAATAACATTTGTAAAGTTTACAGTGAGATCATATTACGTGTATTATTATGTGTTCAGATGTTTAAAACACCTGTACATCCACTGTGGAACAACACCACATTCAGTCAGATTTATTATGTCGTTAGCGATGTCAATTGAGCAGCAATGTAAGATAAACATCTTGAATAGGAGTATGATGGAGTGTGTCTTTTTTCCGTAATTGCTATCATATATAAGCAGAGTCATAATTTGACAGCTTATTGAAAAACAACAACAAACAACACATAAAATATATATAATCAGCCATCCATCAAAATTAATCAGCGTCATTTTGATATTGATATTCTATTTCATTATATTCAGCAGTCTGAGATCGTGAAAGCTGAAACCGACCTGTGATGTTTTCAACCAGGCTGCTGGTTACTCGGGTCAATCGGCCGTATAAATGGACCAATTAAAAGCCGAGGATAAATGAGACCAGGAAGTCACGCTGACAGCCTCTGAGGACCGCTATGAAATTCTAACTGAAGTCTATAGCTAACCCACTTCTTCTCCCCTCAGAGGAGAAAATAAACACACTGGTGCAGTTCACAACAGTGTTTGCAGAGCACAACATACACAAATATTTTCATTGGACTGCGAGGGAAGTTTGAGGTTTTATGCATCTTATCATTAGAGAAGTCAGGACCCCAGAATATGTCCCAGATAGTAATATCCATTTGCTTGCATCGCATCAAAAGCCAAAGACGAGCAAAGGCTGAGGTTTTAAACGCATATTATGCTGACAAGAATTTAGGATTTTAAATGGCTAATTAGAGACACATGAAGTGAATTAAACCTGCGTTGTTTTCAGCCAATATCATTAATCTGTGTCAACAGCTCCACAAACTGAGACTGAAATTGATTCATGAATAACTAAATTACGACAAAGTTGTTGTTTTTTTGTAGGAGACATGATTTATGTGTTTATGTTGATGAATATTATTAATACTTACAGTAATTATGGTCATTAAAATGTTTATAATTGAACCTCAGCTCTTTTTTGGTACAATGTGTTTGTAGCATTCATCATTTTCCTTCAACAAAATTACAAATTTACATTTACATTACTATTTTATATTTACTTATGTTTATATTTAAGCATTATTTAATGCCTTACATTATAATTTTGCTTTTACTTTTGTGATTTCCCCTTTTATATATACATATTTTATGAGCATTGTTGAAGGAACCTGAGACAAAAGATTTTCATTGCCAATGGCTGCTTTGCTAGAATTGACAAATGACAAATAAAGAGCCTTGAACCTTGAGGATTGAAAACAGTCAAGTACCAAAAGCTGACATCTAATGTCCTGTAAGATCTGTAGTCTTGTTACTTGGTCTCTGATCCATGACTTAATAAAAACATTCTGCCACGTTTAGACTATTTTATTTGGGCAAAGTTCTTGTATGACAGTTTGTGTTAACTCAGCATTTAATATTTGGGAACTCTGACCTCTTGTTTAATGAAAAAGGATTGTTTTTGGGAGGTGCTTTAATAAGACAGCCAACAGTAGAGAAATGATTTGTACAACATTATGTTTATATGTCCCAAACAATGGCATCAAAAAAAGTGGTGTTGGTTTCGAGGCTCAGGTATAAGCACTAGTGTTAAAAAACTTGAAAAACTAAGAATTATAACATGGTATGTAAGAAGAAGGTCGACTGAGTCCTTCCTCATTTGCTTATCAGCTCCGTCCATGCCCAACAAAAATGTCTCTGTGCCAAATCTGCTTACAAACAGCCACAGCTCTCCGTGACAATCTGTGTGCCCCTGGATGCATTGTTCCACAATCTGTCATTACAGTCCAAATACAGGTTTGATAGAAAACGTGAAAATCGCATATATGTTTCTATTAAAATCCCATCATTTTAATCAATCAACATTATCAACATTTTGTCAATGACTATTCTTGCACTCATTGTATTTATGAAAATCCAATCCAATGAAGTGTTAGCAGAGATTTTGGTCCATTCAGCTGACCTCTCTGCTCTTTACCTCTGTTCGATCCAATATCCATGTTTATTTTGCAGCCTTTGACTCATTGACTTCTGTTCTTTTAAATCAGTTCCCCCATGACATTAAATCCTGTGCCAAACCTCCTGTTCCATGCAAAACCATTTCACAGCACAGTAGAAAAGTATCGTCCATAGAAATACAATAGGAGTAGAAGGGTCATTGAACTGTTTGCTGTGGTAATTTAGCTTATTCTAGCTCTTATTTTTAATAAGAACGAGCCGAACAAAGTTTTCATTCATTTGACAACAGCAATATTCTTTCCTCCGCTGTGACAAGAGTGTGTGGAAGAATCATTAAGGTGTTCAATTTGACTCATTTACATTTTCTATGTGCCTCGTAACATTACTACTCTACTGCTCGTTTTAATCGTTACTTCAAAACTTCACCTCAGTGAGTTCGCGACATGCCGTAAGTCGGTTTATGCGGAGGTCAGCCTGCTACAACAGTCGCTATGGCGACAGTACACATAAAAATGTGACCATCCTGCTACGTTGATTTGAATGGGAATGTCCGTTCTACTCCTATAGTCTATTTTTAATGGTACCATCTCTTTAGATTACACTGGAGCTATAAAGGAATAGTCCACGCCCAAAATGTCTGTTCAGTATCTACTACCCACCATATCAAACTCTGTTGAAGATCACAAACACACTAAACACAAATCAAATTAATTACAGTGACAGTGAAAGCAGGACTCACCCCGTACTCTCCTGTCTCCTGGTTGGTCATCGCCCACAGGTTGACGTCTATATCCCTGGCGTTTTTGTGGTCTGTGGTAACAAGTCCCGTCACTCCTAAAAACACAAACAATATCCACATTAAGGGTCTGATTCAACGTCATATAGTATGGTCCTTATCCAAACTGAGAAGTGCTCATTACATCTGCTCCCATCCAAATTTGGATGATTCACTTTGCACACTGAGGACTTTTTCTACGTCTTCAAGTATTTGCATCATAAACTTGGATTATTTGTCCCCCCCTATCAGTACAGTACTTTTGATGATTTGATGTACTGCCTGTATCAATTGGTTTTGTTTAAGATGAATCAGCAGCATCACTTTATCACTTTATGGCTCTACATTCTTCTTGTCTCTCTTGACTACTGATCTAACTAGTGAAAAATAGTTGAAACAGGACCTCTAAGTAGAAAAAAATGCATTTGCTGAGCCAGTATTGGATGAAGAAGTGATTCCTCCTGTATTATCAGGTAACATTGTCAAAACATCCACAAAAGTTTCCATTATTATTTTCAACATTGGCCCTATTTTCCTTGTTTTTTTCTTCTTATCATGCTGAGCAAAACAAACCCTCATCAACCCTTTTAATCTGAAGCAACAACATCCCGTTGTTCTGCTTCTGATGTGAGCGCAGATCTGGCAGCCAGCAAAGAAAACAAGGAAGTGTGTGAGCACCCACGTCAGGCTTTAAATGGACTATTAACTAGAGTGCTGTGTGATAACTGTTCAATAACACTGTAATTATTGTGTTGAAGGGTTATAGTTTAATCACATTTTGGGTTCAACGGTGCTTTCCAATAACAGCCGGCTGGGCCGGTCACTTGACCTCACTACATGTTTATCCCTGTTATCTGAGAGGCAGCCATGGCTTTAAGGAGAGTGACTTCTGAAATAACATATTTACTAATGGCAAGTTCACATTTTGCACAAGGTCGCATACAAGTACATCCATGTTGAATCAGTGAGGCGCACACGTATCAAAACCCAAAAAAGTAGCAGAGTGTATGTAAAACAGTAGAAATATGTAACAGGTTGTCACAACAAACATTTATCTTTTAAATCCTACTCTAATGTATGAAGGAGTTAAACCACATTTGCTCACCCCAGAAGCTGCGGTTCTGCGTCCTCATCGTGATGTTGATGCCGTCGTTCTGGGCTCCACCCTCTGCCAGCGTCTCATCCAAAGCTGTTGCGTACAACACAAAACCATCATAGAAGCTGCCGGCGATGAAGTCCATCTACGAGGAGAGAGATGTCATTTTGAATAACCAGCGACAATGGGAATTTTTCAGATACAAACAGTTATGATTGAGGACCTTAATGATGGAATAAAAAATCTAATATTTAAGGGAGGAAATGGCTATCCTTCAGCCAACATTCAAAAGCCTGCTTCTATGAAAATGATATGATTTTGGCCAAATACCAACAAACACACCAAATGATAATTCATTTCAAAAGTACAGTCTACTGTTCTTTAGTGAAACTCCCATGCTTAAAGGGAGTGTATGTAAGTTTTTACACATATAAACGTCTTTTAATCGTTTTTTATTGCCAATGTGTGAACAGGTTGTAACCTAACCTTAAAAATGAGACCTTCTGCGACTTTCTGGGTTTCCTCTATCAGCCTGTAGACTGCTTTTGATGTGAAGAATGCGGGCCGGTTTTCCAGGAAAATCTAACGGATTTGACGTCATGTGCGCTTGCGAGTGCCTTTATTTTCAGCTCCACTTACAGGGATAACAGTGTGCAATCATAGCTAACGTTAAGTTAGAAATGGAGTCCGCTAACACCAACAAATGACAAAGCCCCCACCACAACTCAGACTCCAACACAAACCCCACGGAAGCACAAAAAAACAAAGTTATATCTAGTGAAGTCCGTCTTGCGAAACAGGAATCTGACCGACGTCGGAGGAAAACTAGTGTTGTGGGATTGTGTGCACGTGGGAAGTGAGTGGTGAAGCAAGAGAGAGAGAGCGGCAGCGAGTTTGTGAGAAAACGAGCGAGCAGCGCAGCAGAAGAGAGTTAGTTTAGGTTTGAGAATATCAAGTGAATGTTCAGTGGAAGTTGTGCAGAAATAAATGCTGCAGCTCCTCAAGACCAACAGAGGTTTCCCGTGTCTTGTTTCCCTGCTGCTGAGTGGAGTGACGGGGGTTAACTCCGGAGCGAGTAACGTTATCGACTCCGGCCCAGGAGACCAAAACTACGGTGTCCTTCTGACCACGGTTGGGAGGCTGAAGCAGGAAAAGTTAACACTAGGATCAACATCGGCCAGGCCTTCGATTCATGAAGGGACCTTCGTTTGGTAAGCTAACATTACTGCCAAGCATGTGAAATATATAGAGATATTGTACTTTTAGCTGGCTAATGTTGTTAACATTAACCAACATGATGCCCATCAATCGCATTCAGTCTCGTGAGTGTCGCCTCACTGTTTTGACCGTGCACGCGAGCAACAGGATGCTGACTGTAGTTGACTTAACGGCCACAGGTATCACTCTTAACAAGCAATTTCCGATTCTTCCATAGAGTCCCTTTAATAGCTGAGATGAAAGCAGTAATAAAAGAAGAGGAAAGTAATAATTGCTAACATCATTGTCAACATCATTCATCATTAACTGCTGCCAATTACACTGCACAGTGGGGATTTTTCGGCACTGAATATCATATAAAAGATTAAAGAGGTCGTGATGCTGCTGAGACGGCACACGGTTTTCATAGGCTGTAACTCACCAACGATGGTTCCAAGTGCACACCGAACTCCCTCAGAGCTCTGGCATGGAGTTTCTTCTGGAAGTCTTTGTACTCTGGATTATCAGGAGGCCGGTACGTTATGACGAAAACGGACTGGAGGAGACACACACAGATCGAGTGTTTGGATGGAGAAATAAAATATTCAGCCAAACATTTCAGCCCAAATATTTGCCTCAAGTGACCTTTGATTCTGTCGATATACTTCCTGCTTTCACAAAAACAAGTTTTAGACATTTCTAAGAAATCCACTCGCTTTGCTCTCAACTGGAAGAGCTATATCGTTTTTCATGTTACAACAGTTATTGGAATACCATCACTAACTACAAGCAATTATTGCTCAGAAGGAAGCATACTGCCATAATGAGCCCTGTTATGGTTCGAAGACAAATTAACACATGATCAGCAAAAATGGGAGCCACAATTTTGTTCAGCAGCCAAGGTTAGGAGCAGTTCAGATAAACAGATACTGAGATGTGTTAGATGCTAAAGCTTTCTTCTTGAAATAAATGTAACCTTTGTGAACAGGCATAGTTATCATAGCACAATATCTTGAATGCATTAACACTAAGTCACCTTAAGGATTATTAATTATTTTTCTTTATCCTTAAGTTAATGTTTCAGCTCTTTTAAGCATTTTAAACGAACATATGTTGAGTCCATTATGACAGAAATTGCCGTAATCAATTTGATATTATGCTGGATTTATATTCAGGAAGCCGCTCTCCATCAAAACTTTGCGAGCACTGAATTAAAGAGAATTAAGAGAAGCCAGTGTGACATTTTGGGAGATAAATTAGACGAGCGACACATCTGTGCCTACTCTCTTATGTCTCAGTACATTAATTTGTGTGGCTAAATGGCTTCCTGTGAAAACACTTCCCCCCCCCACTTCCCCCATTCATTAATGTCGAGCAAGAATTTCAAGCCTTAATGTGGTCGAAAGGTTTGAGGGGTCCTTGTCCTTTGGGTGACTCCATTTGCCCACCCCTTGGCAGAAATGATGTAGCCTCCTGAGATCATCAGTTAGAGTGCACATACATGTGTGTCATTACCATAAAAGCTTCCCATGATGTTGATTTGTTTTAAGAAACTTCTTGGAACGAGGTGATTTAATTAGAAACAAATGATCCTGAAAGTATTTGAACCAACTGTCAGCTTTCAGCTGGATTTGAGGACTTCATTCTGTGTTACTCGGTAAGAAGAGCCTGATAACGATTATGGGATTTAGGGAGAAAACGAACAGAAGCAGCGAATAAAATATGCGTTGTCAGGGACCTCCATTTCTCATGCCAAATGGTGGTTTTGGACTTGTATTATTTCCTGCATCCAATTACAAAAGCGGGTGAACAGTGACAGCCCACATTCAATAAATCTACAAAGAATGCGAACACAGTCTCAATTTATCAACAGATGCACGGCTGTTGCTACATACTGTGTATGTGTGCATACGTGTGTATGTGTGTTCGTTGTACCTTAAAGACCTTGATGGGATCGGCCCAGTCAGGGTCGGTGTTCTGCCACGGTTTGCGATCCGCCAAACTCTCCGCAAACACGTCCAGATAGAAAATGGCGTAGTTTTCTGGGTCCTGGATCTCTCTCTGAAACAGTTTCATGATGTCCAGGAAAGTCTCCAGGGGCCCGCAGATGTATACAACTGCAGACAGAACAATAAAAAACATTATGTTTACCTTTAGCACTCACTTGTTTCTTTGAAATATTGCTTTTCGTTAAACACGGTCAAGAGTCTCTGGATTCAAGTGTGATTTTTCTTCATTCTCGTGCATTATTTTGTCTTCCTTTTGATACAATCAATTTGTATTGGAAACAGGTAAGTAAACCAGATAGGGCTTTCAAAGTTAATGTGATAACGCGTTAACGCAAATTAGTTTTAACGCTTTAACGAAACTTGGGATTTTTAGGTTGTAGTGGGCTCAGTTTTAAAGCTAGAGTGAAGATACTGCCATCATATGAAACTAGGAAATCTATCCAATCCTTTGGTATCAACTATGTCATACTAGCTTGTCGCAAAGAAGGTTAAATAAAGCTCCAAAATGTTGGCGAGGAAAAACTGGCATGGCCATTTTCAAAGGGGTCCCTTGACCTCTGACCTCAAGATATGTGAATGAAAATGGGTTCTCTGGGTACCCACGAGGCTCCCCTTTACAGACATGCCCACTTTATGATAATCACATGCAGTTTGGGGCAAGTTATAGTCAAGTCAGCACACTGACACACTGACAGCTGTTGTTGCCTGTTGGGCTTGAGTTTGTTATGATTTGAGCAAATATTTTATGTTAAATGCAGTACCTGTGAGGGTTTCTGGACAATATTTGTCATTGTTTTGTGTTGACAATTGATTTCCAATAATACATATATACATACATTTGTATAAAGCAAGCATATTTGTCCACTCCCATGTTGATAAGAGTATTAAATACTTGACAAATCTCCCTTTAAGGTAACATTTTGAACAGATAGAAAATGTGCGATTAATCACGATTAACTGAATCATGTGATTAATCGTGATGAAATATTTTAATCGATTGACAGCCCTAAAACAAGACTTTTCAATAATAGACAAAAATTGTTTTATAAGATGGAGAATTTTTGCAGTAAGAAGTGAAAGTGTTGGTGGATAAATTTCACTTGCTCTCCGTGCAAAGTCAAAGGCCACATTTACACCACAGGAGTTGACACACTGTTCTGATTTTTTTGTCCACATCTGAATTTGTTTGGCCACCTGTTTATTTCTGGTTTCAACAGTGAGCCATATTTGATTATTTACAGTCAAAACAAGCGGTAAGTATACATGAATAAATCCCATATGTGAGGCCGTACAGAGCCAGATCACCATCTGCAACAACAGGCACAAACAGGACAGACATAATAACTGAGGCTGGAGAGCAGGAGGTGGGCTAGTGGCTTGGAAACCCTCCGGTCTGAGGCTGGAGGGTCCACTGGAGCAGTGGGGGGAGCCTGTAGCAGGTGGGCCGGGTTTCACTAGTAGATAGATACACTCCTTGATTTAGCTGCTGCTCGCCCAAATCCCCAAATTTCCTTTCAGCTCGCTCTGTGTTGATGTTTTGAACCTCAGCTGTGTTGAGTTTCAAAACATCCACAGTGAGCTGGGAGGAAATTAGTGGGAGAGCTGTGACTTCTTTTAGTTAAAAAATATTGTAATGTTGTGTTTAGTGCAGGGTGCTGTAAGACATTCAGACCTGCACAGCTACTGCTGGACTTGCTTCTATGTGTTTCAGGTTAATTGCCTGCTACTGTACCATTCTAGCTGACCTATAATGTCTGTCAAAAAAGCCATATTTTCCACCATTTTTACATGTAAAAATAGTAGTTACACATATTGAAATCAACAGCATAACACAAGGAGGGGAAAGTACACTTGGATGGAGAAACACAATATTCAGCCAGACATTTCAGTCCAAATATTTGCCTCAAGTGACCTTTGATTCTGTCGATATACTTGTTTCTATCACAAAAACAAGTTTCAGACATTTCAAGGAAGTCGTCTGGATTTGCTCATTTGCTCTAGACATAAACAATAAAGCTGCTGCGTGTCTCAACTTTTGCAGTGTCTGATAATAGATGTCAGAGTCTGACACAATCTTCTGCAGCATATGCACAAATGAAATAAATAAATAAGACTTCTATCAGAGGCAGCAAAGAAGCCAAAATGGAGACAAAAATCATTCAAAGATTGAGGGTGAATGTTGGTGCAGAGGACTTCTCACAGCGGAAACAACCAAAGGAAGGAAAGGGATTCAAACAAGACTGTCCTCCCAAAAAAAAGCAACAGCATCAGTCCTTTCAGGAAATGCCTCCAAAACAACATGTTTACGTTAAAGTGACGAAGCTCTCTAGCGGCTGTAGGAGTTATGAGGAGAGGGTCTGGGTGGATGGGCACCCTCTTTTAACTAGGACCATGGCATGATTATTGTAACCATGACAACAAAAGTCCTCTAACCTTAACGAAGTACTTATTTCAACTCAAACCTTGAACTTTCCCACTAACCAAGTCATTTTTGTGCCTAAACCAAAATGCAATGTCATCCTGTTGTGGCGTCAGATCAGTACTATTGTAAATACCCAAGTTTCGGAAACAAGAACATAGAAATATCCATCCATCCATCCATCCATTATCTGTAACCACTTATCCCATATATATAGAAATATCCTTTTAAAAATACTAAAAAAACCTTTTTTTCCGTTCAACAAAAGAAGCCAAAGTTCTCAAATGTTCAAGGTTGTCTAAACACAAGCAGCCGCTCAAGAGTTCTATAGAGTATAACATTTTTGACCTTATTTTTGTCAACTTTTAGTTGGATACTTGGTACTAGAGACATATTTTGATCGGCACCAAAAAAGCATTGAGTTTCGCCACCCACACTTATTCAAACATGAATAGTATGTTCAACATTTTAGCTTTAAACTCAATGCGCAGGTAGACACTATCTTGCTGAAAGACACTGCAACATTTCATTGTTTGCCGTCGCAGGAATCAAACTGGAGACCTCTGTTACAGGCTCTGACAGTGTCTCTACCCACTACCTTCACCCTGCCACCTACACCCTCCTGCTGTTGAGTCATGAATAAAAAAACAAAAAACGTAGCATTATTTCCATTCGCAGCGTATGTCAGAGAGGCCTGGCTGCTGCCAGCTGCGAGGCAGTCCTCCCAGTTAGCAGACATTTCCTCATGTGTTAGACCAAAGTCGGCTGTTGCGCTTAGACCCCAACTCTCATCTCTTCCAACATGGTTCACCATGCCAAGGAGTCCTGCTGTCTCCTGGACCGCTCCCAAAATAAATGTGCTACACAGCCGGGGGAAAAATGTCCTCCTCTGTTGTAAGCAGTCGCACAGTATACGGACCTGCCGAGGCTGCACTTCACACAAAAGCACATTAAATTGTTTGGTACAAGTTGTTCCACTTCTCAAACTCCAGGATGGTAATCAGCCCTGCTCCTGCTCTGCACTGCAGAAAATGTCCTTCTTGTATAATTTAGCCTGTTATTAAGTCCCATATTCATATTTTCACAAGAGATGTTTGAATAATTTTACATAATCAAGACTCATTTTTACCTCCACTGAGGAGGCCATGTTTTCAATACTGTTTGTTTTTGTTTTTTTTTCTGATTTGGCAAGATATCTCAAAAAACTTGTTGACAGGTTGACACAAAACACAAGTCAATTGTTTTATGATGCAGGATATTTAAAAAAAATATATTTCTCAACATTTCAAGATAGCAAAATTGCTGTTTTCTTATGAACTACTGCACTTAAATCAAGTGATTTTCTTTTTCAATGTGTATTTTGATGTTGAACCAGATCTGAATGCATCATAAATAACATCTATTATTAAAAATAACACTTACGATAATGAACATATAGATGACAGATGTGTGACTGCTCTCTCCCTGATAACAATAAAGTCCGCCATGTTTCAAGATAATGAGCCTCCAGAATTGTGCCAAGGAGAACAAAGTGATAAAACATATGGAAATATCTCACCTCATAAGAAAAATAACCCCCGAGAGCTGAATAACAGACCATAGGACTTTTTTTCAGCGTTCCACTTGTTGTTTTGGGGGTGAGGGCTATGCTATGGCATTATATGGTTATTTACTCTGCATAAGTGATGAGTCTAACGTTACTATTACTTGGTTTAAGTCCCTGCATCTCCCGAAAGAACACCACGGTTGAATTTAAACCTGTGTGCACGTTTCTTCAGCTTAAACATTGTTGAAACTTGTTGAAACAGAGCAGCTAGCTAATATTTCGGTGAAAAAGAGATGTTCCATTGCAACATCAGCGCCCTTCCGCCATTTTGGACTGAAAGCGACTACTTGAAGCCAGTAAAACGGCCAGCTAAAGAGTTCCCTACAACCATAAAACAAAATTATTTCTATTCTATTGTCATATTCTACCGAAATGGCCTGTGTTGAATAATAAAATATTATAAATATAATAAGCGTTTTTCAGTCCAAAATGTTGTCAAAAAACACCGGAGTTTCATCTCTTTGCTTCTATAGTCTTTGACGAAAACAAACGCAGTAAAGACTCACACTGAGCTGAAAATGTACAACGGAGTATTAGAGCCATATTGAGGAAATATAGATAAATCTGAGATTTGGAGAATAAAGTCATAATATTACGAGAATAAAATCATAGGTTTACAAGAAAAAAAGTTGTAATATTATGAGAATAAAATCATAAGTTTACAAGAAAATTTTTTTTAATTTTATGAGAATAAAGTCATAGGTTTACGAGAAAAAAGTCGTAGTATTATGAGAATAAACTCATAATATTTATTATAAAGTAGTAATTTTACGTTATTTTAGAGGGCAAGTAGAGCAGAGTGCCGTCTGTGTGAAAATGAGGAACGTGGAGCATCTTGTGAAGTTATACTTTAGTAAAGGTTTCACAAATAAGGAAATACTTAATCTTTTGGCACATCAGCACCACATTATCATAAGTATCAGGACCTTGAAAAGATTGTGCAAGAAACTGTGTTTATTCCGAAGAAAGAACCACACGGACCTGGGGGAAATTGCCTCTTTTGTGGAGGAGGAAATGCCTTTTTTTCTCGTAAAGTTATGACTTTATTCTCGTAATATTACAACTTTATTTCTTGTAAAGTTATGACTTTATTCTCATTAAATTAAAACAATTTTCTCGTAATATTATGACATTGTTCTCGAAATCTCCGATTTTTTTTTTCCCTCAATGTGGCCCTCGTACTCCGTCGTTGAAATGAAAGGAGTGCACATAAATTAGGTAAATTAAATATTTTGTTTCTTTCTCAACCCCAAGGCAATGGTAGGTTAAAGGGGAAACACTGGGATAGTTACGGCCCTTGATTATGATTGGCTGAGCCGTTGTAAAGTAGGCCAATAAACTCACAGCTGTGACCGCATGTACTTGTCACCATAGTTAGCTCTGTCTGTGCTATTTCGCCAATAGTACTTTTCACAGTGTGAAACCTACTCTCTTCTGCTCGTTTATTTGCTAAACTGTCCTGCAATAAATCATTCCTTCATAGGCCTACAGGTTTTAAACTTCCCTCACCAACTTACATACATTGGGACACAATTTTAGAAAGTTGATTCAACACTTTTTTGAACACTGTCATTATTTTCTTATAGGACACATCAGTATACGTTATCGCTTAACAGTTTCCTCTTGTTTGAGGAAGTTAGAAGCCCAGCAGGTGAATGTCATGAAACAAGTCAAAAAAAGATGGATGAACTATCAAATATAGGCCTAAATGACACTATATTATATAAAGTTTTGAAAACAAGCTCATTTGTATTGGAAGCGGCACATTTTTCCACCTCTTTTAAGAAAACACGAGTTGCAGACTCTTAAGGCGGAGCTGGATAATCACTGCAAGTGCACAAACAGAAAGCAAGCCAATTACTGCACTATACTCCATTGTATTGTGCTGGATTTTCTAACATGATTCTGTGTCATGGTTGTCTTGTAGCAGAATCTTTTTCAAAAACGATTATCCTCCGGCTCTTTGTTTCTCCATGCTCTAATCTGTCTGGGGGGCTTTTTTACGACTTGATTCATTGCTTTGCCTCTGTAGCATTTGTGTGCACGGTAAACGTGGCAAAATCTAAATCTGTGAAAGCAACATATAGTCTGCTATTGTTGCATTCTGGGAGTGTTTTCACAGGACACAGGATTCCTGTAATTACACTACCTGAGCTTCATTGTGAAGAGACTCTTTAAATCACTCACTTGGAGCTACAAACCACTGCACTGTAAAAAAAATTAAAAAAAATAACGCAATACAGCCTGATGTATTTTTCCAGTCATAAAGCTGAATTTTTTCCCTCTTGTGTGCCATTAATGGACTGAAAAGCATCAAGGTGAGAATGTCACTGGGCAATGTGATGGGAGCTGCAATATATTCACAGTGTTCAGAGTACTGCTTTCATCTCACACTGCCCCCGGGCGAGAAGAAGGTCTTCAAACCTTTACTTAAAGGGTCAGACAGTCATACAGACAGAATGTGTTTTATCTGTCCTGGTTTTTAGATATCCATCTCTGAGATTTCTGCCTCCACCCCCAATACAATGAAATTCCTCTTGTGATGCTCACTACATAGAAAAATATAATTTTCTAAAAAAAAAATCAACCTATCTGTTTGGTAAAAAAGCAGTTTCAATCAAGACTGTGAGAGTGTGAAGACTGGTCTCTGTCAGAGTGTTATGGAAATGAAAACTCCCAATGAGATAATAATGAGATAGATTTTCAGATCAGCTGAAAGGTTACGTTCTCCTCTACAGGATGAGAAAACACTTGATATGTCTAAAATGGATCGTGGCATCGACTTCAACAGTGAATTTCTGAAATGTTGACATTTTTGAAAACACAAATTCACTGTTAGGCCCCAGTCGACCCCCAGCCACCACCTACAATCCACTATGCATTATGTATGTACCCTGTCATCACCAAATTCCCATTTTAGAGAAGTTTCACGTTTATCAAGTGTATCTTAATACAATACTCACTCATGTATAT
>CAKALU010068277.1:6937-19628 GCA_916700995.1 Hozukius guyotensis
TGCAGCTAAACAGGCCCCTGATCCCCTGCTTGTGTTGTAGTTACAACTTTAATCCCGGATCCTCCCTCCCCACGCCAAAATCAGATTACCAGAGTCAATTAAACTTGATCCATAATCTCAGCTCGCAGGCACAGTGGGTGCAAGGTTATCAGCCCTGCAAAATAAAATGGGGCAAATACACTGAGAGGACTTACAGGCTCGGTGTCTGACGAACCGCGCAACCTGTAGAACCCAAAACTCTTTTGCAAATTGAATGCATTTGGCTTTTAATTGATGCTGTTGATGCCGCAGAATCTGTAAGCCAATCTGTGACATATGTCCTCGCAAATGTGCTCCTTTTCCCCGTTGTAATCACATCGGTGCACGCAAGAATGCACAAACATTGTGGGACAGAGGGAAGAGGAAGGGAGGGAGAGAAAAACAAAATTAAAATCCTCTAGTGAACAGCCTGCGGGCTCCCAGCTCCCACCCAGCACTGTATTTTATCATCCTTGAGTGGCCGCGTGAACGCTGCAACAGAACCGGAGTGCAAATCAAACCCACTCTGGCTCGCCCCGTACAGTACACCGCCGGATAACAGAGAGAGACGGGACAGCAGACGGGACAGCAGTCAGAAAAAACGGCCACGCACCATTAATGCAGGTCGTCAATGTTTCAGCTGCACCTTGTGGCTGTCACTCAGCTCGTAGCTTTGAGATACGGTCACGCTCGTAATCAGCGCCTCGCGTCGGCGAATGTTCAACAGCGGAGGCAAACGAGGCCCACCGTGAAACGAGTAATCACATCACGTGGCGGCATCGAAGCACACATCCATCAAATCAACCGACATTATGAGCTGATGAGGAGCCTCGCTCGGCGTGGAAGATGAGCGCCGTCATTTGAGGCTCAGACATATCCTTCGCGGTGTGTTTATCTCCTCAAACATCAAGGGGGCATTGTTTCATTAGCATTAATTTCTCTAGAGCCCCAGATTGGAAGCGTTGCATTTAGCTTTAGGCCGTTCAAATTCCTATACAAAAGTTATAGCAATCGCTGTTCTGTGGAGATATTTTAAGCGTGACTATCAAATAAATGAGCCTCGTGCACTGCTCAACCTTGAGTACAAGCTCATAATTCACTGTAGGCAAACCCCCCTCTACGACTGGAAACAAAGAGACACGAGTACTCACGTCTGCTACCAACAGAATGAATCAATACGAACAAATGTGAAAGCAGGGAGAAGATAGCTTTTAAATATAAGACGGAGACATTGCAATGACTCTAATCTCTTTCTTTCTTCGGCTTGTTATTTATCCAGGGAAGATTTGCTGAGCATGATGCCTCCTTTCACACTCGTACAGTAAAAACACATGGCTACTGGGAGATAGTCGATCTTACCACAGGCTGACTGGTGTTTACTGAGGAGCTCCGCTTTTATCAAAAGCTCCCTGACACAAAGACGTGTTTCATGTAGGGCTGGACTTTAATAGCTTTTTATCAGATCTGAATCCATTATTGAACTCAAATCCTTTCACATCCCGTATTCAGTATACACTCAGTGTACTGCCAGTTTATTAGGTACAACTAGTAATGCAGCCTAATACAACAGTTGTGCAGTAACTCATCCCACCACCTCCCTGTTGATTCAAATGGATGATCATTTTGGAGGCTGCACAGCAGTTACCTTGCACGGCAGCTGCATTCCCGGAACATCACAAGAGAATCGCTGACGTCATGAGATCACACAAAATCCGTCTTGTCAGGCTTCAAATAATGCGTTTGTGTCCGAACCACAGTGATGATATGATGCTATGGTGCACCCAGGTCTTTCAGACATTTCTGGAAACAGACTTAGTCCCTTAGTGTTATTGTATTATTATGGTTATAATCATTACTGTGACTATAAACTTCTTTTCCTAGCCTATTTGTGGTACATTTAATGTGTGATATGCTGGAGTAATTTAGCCTCCTGGCCACTAATCGTCTATTTAAGGATTCACAACATTTCACTCGGGTTGACTCCTCTTTCCAGTCACGCTCTGAGGAAGACCCAGTGTGGGTCCAAACCGGTCAGTGTTCTCCTGTTGTTCAACTTTGATATGCCCTAAACTAATAAAGACATTTTAACTACATCCTTTGCTCGGTGTGAGTGTGCCTGAAGTAAGCCCAGGGGCTTCACTTTGACTAGTCTGACTTCAAGAGCACCTTGCATTCACCTGGAGTTTACTAAGGCTACTTCTCAACCAGGAGCACCCGGTATTTTCTCTTTTTTGTTATAATTTATCCTATGGGGGAATGAATGTACCAAATTCAATAATCCATTCAATAGTTGTTGAGATATTTCAGTCTGGACCAAAGTGGAAGAACGACTGACAGACTGACGTTTCTAGCCATGCCGCTAGCATAATTTTAAAAGTACAGTTGCATACACCCAACCACACAGCGATAAATACCCCAAAACATAAACACAATTAAATAAAAACCCCACGCACCATCACATAGCTGCACAATTAACTAACTCTACAAGAAACAAGTGTGACCAGACCAGGCAGCAACCTCCAAGTCTGAAAAGTGAAGCCAATGCTGAAGTGCCTTAAACTTGCATTCTTTCTAATAGCCAGCAGGGGTCGACTCCTCTGGTTGCAGTTTATTTAGTAAATGATGGTCCCATTTAGAGTCAAATAGATCATAAAGCAGGGTATGCTTTAGGGCGTGGCTACCTTGTGATTGACAGGTCGCTACCACAGCATTGTCCGGTCTGGGAGTTGTCCGTGTTTTCATCTTACAATTTTAACCCTTTCAAAGTGTGTTTTCAGTTCATGATGACATTATAACCTTAGCTCCTGGGTCTCAAGTCACTTCTGGTCTCAAAAAAAACAACATGGCATGATGTGGAAAACATATACGGAATCACGGACTTCGATGATGGAAATGGAATCAGCAGAATATCCATGAAGCAGAATATCGTGGAATTTGCCAAAATGTGGATGCACTTTATGAAATTCTGGGTTTTCCTGCCATTTTAAGTGTTTTTTTCTCACAGCGCCTAAGCCCATTAGACAGAAAAGAAATTATGCCGCTATGTTTTGGTTTCATTTATGGGGAGAATCTCTATGTTGGCGTTTCACCGAAGGTGAGGCTACGCTCCTCCACAAACACACACACACACACACACACACACACACACACACACACACACACGTCAAAGAGGCCCTCTGAAACGACGAGCGTATAGTTCACACTACACGACTATAGCCCTGATTTTCCAATCGCCAACAGTTTTTGGAGCTTTCCCGACAAAAGCCTCAGATCGGAAGCAAATTGGCGTTGGAAATTCAAACAGAAAATCTGAAAAAAAATAAAACGGATTTCATCGGGTCCTAGGGTGACGTCACAGTGACTACGTCCACTTCTTCTATACAGTCTATGGACCATACTATGGTGTAACTTATCCCTCAAAAATCTTTGGACGAGTAAAGACACCAGCTTGGAGAAAGTATGTTCACAAGACAATAGCCAAGATTCATTTCAGATTCTGCAAGTTACTTACAGAATTGAAATGTCATTTCAACTGACAGTTAGTGCTGGCTAAAAATGAGAAACCTGCTACCTGAATGTTTTTTTCATATTGCTCTTCATTAATCAAAATAATCAAAGAGTGATTAAAGATTACATTGGACTTCCAGGTATCTTGCCAACCCGGAACCAAATCCACAATTGCATTAGCCGTCTGAACCCAACCCCGATTTCATGTCAAGATTTTTTCACCTCATTTCACCACATTAGATCCAAGCCGCCACCCTGCACCTCCATACTTGTGAGAAAAACCTTCCATCTCCTCAGTGTGAGAGCATAAATCAATAAAAATAAATCTGAGAGAAGATTGGTTTAAAATGTAGAGCAGAGAGGCTGGAATGAGACTAACCTCTTCGACAGGGTTTTGTTTTAAAGTGACGATATGAGCGAGCCTGAAACTCTGCCTGCCAACATCATGTCTCATCGTCTTTGCACGTGTATGTGTGTGTGTGCATGAGAGAGAGAGAGAGATGGTTGGTAGGTGTTGTCTGAGAGGGGTGACTCATCTCTTCCAATCGCTCCACGCCACAGAATGCTCAATGGATGAGGTCCACACACACTCACAGTTACAGGCGTGGACACGGCAGAACACACACACACACATGCCAGAAACACCTCGGCTCTCTTTACACACACCGCTCACGCTCTGCTCTCAAGTCCCTGAGACGGCATGCTGTTCAGCACACAGAGTGGGAGCATACATTACAGCGGTCCGCACCTCGTTCCCTTGCTGGTCGATACGTTGTACCAAAACATGCCATTTTTTCCCCTATAACAACGGTTGAGAGTATAGCGCAGCGCTCCACAGGTTCTGCTCTGTTAACACTTAAAGAAGACGCGGCGGAGAGTGGGTGCACGGTAAACCCAGCCTCTGCAAGCAACACAATGCAAACAGCCTCTCTCACAGAATGCATCGCTCTCCGGCAGTGGAGGTCTCGGTGGGTAAATAAGCGTACGTTTGCCTGTGTGGTGCTTAACGGCGCCGAGCTTTACAGAGCTCTCACAAACACACCACCATTTTTTCCATGCCCTTTCTCTGTCTCCAGTACAAACCTCTACCAGCCCTTCTGGTGCTGACTGACTACATAAAAAAGCAACTGTGTAATGTTGGGCATTTCATGGCTCTATTTGCATCGCTATAGAAATTACAATGCATGTTTGCGGGTATGGGGTTTTGCCACCACCTCCCTGGAACGCCAAAATAAACGCCTGACGCTTCGTTTCCACATAGTTTTGTTTTGTGTCCGTAACCCCGTATATTATACAGATTACGTCCCCTAGTGTTCAACGCAAGGAAATGTGTCTCGTCACGGATGGATAGAAACCTCCATCCATCCATCCATTATATGTAACCACTTATCCTATTCAGGGTCGCGGGGGAGCTGGAGCCAACCCCAGCTGATATTGGGCAAAGGTTCGGTACACCCTGGACAGGTCGCCAGACTATCACAGGGCTGACACAGAGGCAGGCAACCATTCACACTCACATTCACACCTACGGGCAATTAAGAGTCACTAATTAACCTAACCTGCATGTCTTTGGACTGTGGGAGGAAACCGGAGAACCCGAAGAAAACCCACACTAACACGCAGACCACAACCACCGCAGATATGGGAGAGAAGTTACTGCATAGACATAAAAGTGTTCTTAATATCTAACATTATGAGTCTGTTTTTCGCCGTTCCGTCTAGACGAGTCACATTTATAACGTTACATTTTTTCTAAGTGGAAAGTTTGACGGCATATTTAGCTAACAGTGGTGGCATGCTAGCTGGTTCATATGTCTTTTAACAAACTAGTTTACAAAACTGCTAAATATGCCGTCGAGCATTTCATTTAGAATAAAATGTATAAATAAGGCTGTGTTTACAGTATATCCATCGGTATATCAATTCGCTAAATTCCACAGGACGTTATTCCACAGGAAATTAGCATAATATCCATCAGTTTATCAATTCGCTACACGGTGTATAAAATCTGTCCGTTATCTGCCGCAAAAGTTTCTATTTTTCAACGTATTCAAGGCAAATTATGGACCAAAAAAAAACTAAAACGGAAGGAGGAGTTTCGTAAACACTATAGGCTGACCTGAATACCATTTTTTGGGCTTCATGTCAATGCTGGCTGACATGTTCTTCCGCCTGTCGGTCTCCATCTCCCTTGTTTCAGTGCCGCTGCCAAACTACTGCACACACACACGCACCTCTACACACAACAAACAGCGATATCCATCTGAGAATAACTAATAATAAATAATGTTGAAAATGAATAATGAATAATGTCGTGGGATTATTCCATATTTCATGGCCTATTTTGGGGATTTATTCTTTATTATTACATACTTACATGTAAAAAAACGACGCATTTGAATACTGATTTGGAGGTTGATTACCATGGCTACGGTCGCAGCTCCGAAGCATTCTGGTTAGCCCTAGTGAACACATCAGTGATCACGAGGTTCCCATGGGAATGAATGAACTTCCGGTTGACTTGTATACATACACAGAGCCGTGAGGGAACGAGGTGTTAGTCAGGAGGTGTAACCGGTGCTGGACTGCTCTCTGACTGTGGCAGCGTTTAGCCCCCTGAGAGAGAGGTGCTGGGAGAGAGAAGGAGGGGGTGTGAGGGATGCTCTTGAATGAATGCAGCCAACCGTGCAGAGAATAAATGCATGAAGAATGTTATGTAGTGCATCTAACAGAAAACAGCTTGTAGCAGGGACGACAATGAAAAGCCGTGATAGGGGAGATAAGGACACTAAGAGTGATTATATAGACAAAAGGCGTGGAGACGGATGGAGAGAAAAGAACAGAAAGGTAAATCATTCCCCTTTCAGACCAGGAAGCTACTGTATGTCTGACTCCCTCGGCCTCTCTCGTCCCATCCCCTCTGTCCCCCGACCGCAATGCAATTTTCCTCCATTTTTGATTACAGATCGCTCGCCGTGATCTCAGCCCGGTTCCATTTTACCGTCTGACAGTTGTGCTATCTGTGCCATTTAGACCTAAGTGGACGCTCCATCTCCTCCACCAGCAATTTACATGTTTGCATCTCGTCAGGGCCATTTGAAAGGCAAAGTGTCAGGGCAGTGAAAGAGGAGGGAATTTCAGTGCCCAGATTAGTTTTCACCTTTGATACCAGAGCACATCGCTCACACCAGCGATACAAAGGCTCGTCTGTGGATGGGTAATTCACTCCGACATATTTTCAGACATGTCTTCACCCTACATGCATGGCAACAGTCACATGAGCTCATACCAAGACATGAAGAAAACACTTGAGGATGAAATGCCACTCAAGATTTCCTTTTAAAATGATCTCTACTGCCATCCATCAAGCTCATTGCTGCAGCATCAAGGAGAAGCTTCTCTCAAACTACCTTGCTGCTACTCCAAACTGCCCACTGAGCCCACCCAGCCGGCCCCTTGGACGATATCAAGAACCGATCTTGGAACCGTTTCCTTAGATTTACTTAATTGGACTTCTTATAACAGATCAGAGATTTTATGAATGTTCAAATATAATCCCGTTGTTGCATATTGTGTTTCTTCTCTGATACAATTTCTCTGTTCATTTTTAATAGCCATTTTTCCACCTACAGCAGCTGTTGCACACCCAGCTGTCCAGGGAGGAGGAGGAATCTCTCTTTGAATAGACTCCCCTGAGGTTTCCTCCTCTTTTTCTTCTCTCTATGTGCTGAGGTTGTTTGAGGAGTTACTCCTTGTTGCCGTCTTGGGCCTGTAAAGCCCAGTGAGACACTGACTACGTTTACATGCACACTAATATTACGCTATTATTTTGAATTTGATAGGTGTCAGTAACAGTAGTAGTGGGTATCATTTAAAAAATGACGATGCCAGTACCAATACCAGTACCCTTAAAGTGACACCGATACCAATAGAGTACTTCATTCGATACCCATCATATGAATGGAAGCTGTGTGTGATGCACTGGCTAGCTAATCGCCTCCGCACTGCACAACGCTCATTAAACGATTACGGCTGTTGTCGCGTCACAATGAAGTGTAGCGCCCATCCTAGCCCTGTTAGCTGTGTTCAGAGCCGTGTGCAGGCAGGCAATCCTGGCTGTACGGGTTGTAGCTGCTGCTGTGGTAGTGGGCCAATAACACGTCGAATTAAATCGAAGAATGCTTGCGGTTATTAACTGCGAGCAAAACCATACAAATAGTCATTTTTTTCTAGGTCTGGGCACAAAAAGGATCGATTGCAGGTATCATTTGACTGGAGAAGCTTCGATACTACTTGGTACTGGGTTATTTCGGTGGATACCTTACCGATACCCATCCCTAGTAAACGGGCTATTCCGTTTGGATATTCTGAATTAGGCTTTATTCTGAATGGAGCATTTCCGATAAAGACGTGTTGGATGTGCCGATATTATTCAGGTTTTAGGAGCATTCTTTTGGATGTTTATACAGTGCATTCTAAATATGCGTCTCAATCTGGGTTTTTACGGCAGTTTGCGACACACGGACCTATAACCTCTTGCCTGTTTTCGGCCAGCTCAGTGCATTGTTCACACACCGACTAGCTGACAGTTTGCAGAGATGCATGCACAAAAGAAAAGCCCTCCTTTCTGGTTTTAAACATCATGAAAGGCTTGGATATCAACAGGTTTTTGGATATGCGCAAATATCGCAACGATTTCAAGGAGGTGGTTGACGGAATGGAAGAGGGAGGCTGTTTTCGCACGGTCGAACAAGTCCGCCACCAGTTACGTTAATTAGAGTACGCACAGCTGCATGTAAACGTGAATATTAGTGGAATATTAATTTTCATTAGCCATGTAAACAGCTTAGTAGGAATGTTGTCTTTTTAAGAATAAGGGCAAAAAAACAGAATATTTTTTGCATGTAAACATAGTCATTGTATGCGATATTGGGCTTTGCAAACAAATCAGACTTTTGACTCCTTATCATACATGTTTCTTCAGTTTTTCTTCCTTTTAAACCCTCTACTTGTCCCAACCATTGTCACGGGCCAATTCACGGTCCCGAATCATTAGCTACAGCCCTGTTGATGTGTGAGTCACCCCATTGTGAGGAGAGATCCGAGTAGCCAAAATGGCCAGTTCCAATCCTCCTTCAAGGATAAGGCTGGCATTATTCTGTTTTTCTCATTGTCAACAAATCCCATAAAAAAGGCTAAAATCACAATTAATGTACTTCCCCAACTGGTCTGTGTCAATCCCACGCCCAATTGCTTCTAATGAAGACATAAATCTTTAAAACAGAAAGGCCAAAAAAGGCTCAGTAATGTCCTTAAAGTGCTGGGAACTGTAGTTTTAAGCAAATGTTATTAAACAGAAGTACATAGTGCATTTATGGGGACTATTTTTAGCTGCAGACTAATGACGGTGAATTTGACTCCAAATAAACTGCAGTGCCCACGTTAATGGTAATGAAGGAACGTCTCGTGGCTCACTGATGTGTTTTAATTCTTTTTGGACAACAATGGAGCTCTACGGCTCAGAGGAATAAGCTACATGTATATCAGGCTTCGGCTACACAGACAAACACGTTGTTGTTTTTGGTCTTTTCATTTGATTTGAAGACAAACCGAAAAAAAAGAACATCACCAGCGTTATCATTTATGGCTTGTCCCTACTTGTTAAATGCATGCTGCTTCTTGGTCTTGTCCTATCAGAGAGCACAGATGCATGGTTGAACTGCTCTGTCTGTGGGATTGTCTGTCCCAGATATCATCAGGTGGTCTTGCAGTTCATGATTGGATATGAAAAAATAGAAAATTGTGAACAATTTGCAAGGTTGGGTCTAATCTCCCAAATCCTTGGCAGCCCCGCTGTAGCCAACAGGAGAACACTTTCCTGCATGAAAACAGTGATATGTATTATATTAATATCACATTCTAAGAGAAGCAAAGCCGTGAGACCTCTGACTAAAAATCTGAAGGGCTCTTAATAGACCTTGCCTAAAGATATACCCCTTGTCATGTTATCGCTCCCCCTTCAAATTACGCGAGTCTTTCTGCTGTTCTTATCTTCCCCCTAGGAGGGCACATGGGGCCACATTGCATCAATGGCTGCTCCCTAATTATAAGCCCAGTAACCAGCAGCAGCTCATGTGCAGCGGCAGCTCAACCCGTACTGTAGATTTAAAAGAGGGGCATGGCTGTACTCTCCATATAAGCTGAGGAGAAGAATGCACTTTTACAAAACGGTCATGAGGTTAAACGTCAAAGGTCGTCGTGATCCTGATTGGTTGTGACGAAAAAGGCCATGGTGTGTAATAAACTACTTTTGCAAGAGCTTAATTTTGCAAGTCTGTTATGAAAATGACTGTCGCTTTTAACCTTTGGCCTTCTCTGTTTTTGTGGTGATATACTTTTGCTAATCAGGGCCTGGCAGCAGCAGTGGAGGGGCAGAGGAGGGCATTCTGGGAGCTGCAGTCTTGGTTGACCACAGAGGTGGACATTAGGCTTGCTGCGGTAGTCGGTGTTACCAGTGTTACATGGTGTTTGGGCACACACCGATTACATTACGTACCCGCCACCCCCACCATCTTTTTACTTTATTTACAGAAATAAAACCCATTTAGTTCACTTTCGCGTATCAGCGCTGTGTTATCAATACATCGGACGACGGACGCTACAAACTGAAAGTGTCTGCTCCGTATGGAGTCCCAACTCAGAGTAGCAGGAGTCATATTTCACACGCACAGGATGAGAGAGAGTTGACGGACAAGACGATGGCTAAGGATTTGGTGTCAAAGCGAAAAGAAAAGGTGCCTATTTGGCAATATTTCAGATTTAAATCCAATGCTATAAGGGAACCATGACGTTAATGAGGAAATCGCTGTGTGGAGGACGGAGCGGTCACAACCGGAGTGCACGGAGCGGAGCAGCGCTCTTTTCTTGTAAAATGTCCGGTGTAATCAGTAACACCGATGTTGTCAAAAATGTCCTCACTGTCACATCCCTAGTGGACATACAGATAGACAGCCAGCCATAGGACTAGATCACTTCCTATACTGCCCTAATAGAGAAAAAAATAAGCTCTTAATGTGTTTGTCTAGACGGCCCAGCATTGTGCAAACACAGTGCTGTCCGGTTCAGTTAAATGCAGCGCACAAATACAGCAGCTCCAATTGAAAGCCAGTGACAGAAACTCAAACAGAGGCAGAGACAGAGAGAGAGGCTGTTTACACGGCATGCCCTCATTTCTACCAAGCTGTCTCTGGGGTTCAGAGAGGGTCGCACTGTCGGCTAGGGAGCAGCTGGTGAGGGAGGGGATTGAGGGAGACATTTGAACATGGACACTTTCAGATCAGATGCCATATTATGATGTGAACAGCTCTTTTTTTTTCTCGAGTGCTGTTTGTTTGGTGGAGACTGTGTGTACCGACACTGTTTCAGGACATGAATCATGTATGTCAGATGGCCTCCGTCACATGCAAAAGGACAAGCGGGACCTGTTTCATTTGAATCACTTGTGACTAATCAGAGACGGTGGTGCAGCAGATGTATGCGAGTCCACACACTGCTGCCATAAAAACAACTCATTTATACCTCCTCCAAGTGTTTATATCTCACTAATTGTTTGAGGAAATGTGTGCCAAAATCATCAACTTGGAAATAAAATCAAAATGCGACTACATCATTATCTTTCATAAAGACTGCTTGTCAGCAAGGACAGTTTTACATTTCAAGCAAGCGGTTTGCCTCTCAATATTAAAAAAAAACAAACGTAGCACAGTTTTGGCTGCCAATTAATCAGTGGCCGTATATAAACAACATCAAAACCATGGGACCATCGAATAGCCTATTAACTTTCTTTACACACACACACACGCACACACATTAAGTGCAACAATCCCTTCTGCTGCGAGCAGCACTATTATAATCTGTCATACACTTAGCTGAGGAGCATACATAATTTGAATAACAATAGGTTAAAGCAATGCAATTTGTATCCGGGCTAAAAGAGGGATACGCACCGCATTAAAAATAGGGCGTCCGATACAGAGCGTCAGGGAAAAATGGACCAATAGGCTCACTGCAGCAATGCCCGGGCAAAACTGTCGATGTCTGAGATAAATGGCGGTCTGTGAGCTCTGAACTCATTGGTCAGGGAGGAAACAATCTGCATCACATGTCGGGTTATTGGCCAAACGCCCGCTGCATGAGCCAGACACTTCCCCTTTCACACCAAAGCAGGTCTGCAGTCAGCAAACACTGAGAGGTTAAATCAGAACAGTTGCAACAGAAAAAAGGCTGCAGTGGCGATGTGGTTTAAGCAAACACACACACACACACACACACATACACACAAAGCAATCCCCATGTGCTAAAGTAATCATGCCTGACATCATATTTAAGTTAATGCTTACAAATGGAACATGAGTGCACGTATTAAATATTAACCTAAGCCAAACCTCAACTCAACAGCACAAAGCTAAGCCTCAGTGTAGCCGGTTAAGTGTGAGGAGGCTGCGTGGTGGCGCTACCCGCGGATGGAGGTGGATTAGTGCTCGCCTGTCAGCTGCCACGCTTGGAACAAGTGCAAGTGAGGTAAAGGGTGAGAGGTAGCTGATGCTAAGTGGGCTGCGAATAATTCGCCTTTACTCTAAGAATTAGCTTAAGCTGCATAATTATGACAAAGCTCAACACCAACACAAACAGACATTAATAATGCATTACTCATTACTCATATCCTGTAAAACTACGTGGTTACTTTCAGATAGATTTTGTGGTTTTCTGTACATGCACAGAAAATTATATTTCACTTTAGGGCTGCAACTAAAGATTATTTTCATTGTCGATTAATCTGTCGATTATTTTCTCGATTAATCGATTAGTTGTTTGGTCTATAAAATGTCAGAAAATGGTGAAAAATGTCAATTCAAGTATTTGTCAACATCTTTAACCAAAATCAAGTTAAAGGAATAGTACAACATTTTGGGAAATACACTAATGTGCTGTCTTGCTGAGAGTTAGATGAGAAAATCAATGCAACTCTCATGATTGTTTGGTAAATATGAAACTAAAGTCAACAGATGGTTAGCTTAGCTTAGCATAAACTGGAAACAAGTAGCCTGACTCTGTCCAAAGCAAGTGGACGTAGTCACCGTGATGTCACCCATTGGTTTGTGGACTG
>CAKALU010068277.1:34781-58618 GCA_916700995.1 Hozukius guyotensis
ATTAGTTGTTTGGTCTATAAAAGGCTAGAAAATGGTGAAAAATGTCATTCAGTGTTTCCCAAAGCCCAAGATGACGTCCTCAAATGTCTTGTTTTATCCACAACTCAAAGATCCTCAGTTTACTGTCATAGAGGAGTAAAGAAACCAGAAAATATTCACATTTACTAGACTGGAAAGACTAGATGCTTCTGGGTTTTTTAATGTGGTGCCATGAGCACCACAAATTAAGTTATATTGACCTCAACTGTATTAGCTTGGTTTAACGCCAAGGCGATTTAGATAGGTCTGTTTTTGATGGTTAATTCCCAGTTGGGTAATAACTAAGCCAGTCAGAGCTGTGTGGGCCTGATTAAGAATAGGCACACAAGCTTCCTGTACCCGAGCCAAAAAGTAGCTACATCCATGAAAAATAGAGAAAATGGCGGTGGAAAAATAGCGGAGGAGATCAATGAAGCTGTACAGGTTACTTTAAGTCAAATTACAGAAATAACAACTCTTCAATCTTCAATCATTGTGACAAACATTACCTTAAAGCTGGATTCATACTTGAAGCACGGCAGGTTTTATTTTATAACTCAGCGTTGGATTTTGCTCGTTGATAGCCGAATAAATTCTGCCTACTATTGCTGTGTAATTGACGTTAATGTTTGAGGAGATGCACATTAATTCTGGCATATACTACTGTGGCTATGTGGGTAAACTGTGTAATAACAACCTATGTTTCTTCTTATCAGGATAACATTGTACTACAGTAGTGGTGGTGGTAGATAATCCAGATGGGAATCTCTCAAAACCTAGAGAGATAAAAACCCAAACTATCTGCATGGCTGGATAACCCTTGAAGTATTTGAGAGGATATGTTGCTTTGCAATTTGGATGAACCAACTCTTTAATATAATTCATTCTTTATTTTCTTTGAGGGGAAATTTGACTTCATCATTGATCTTCAATTTGCATTTCAGTAAAAGGATTATGTCTTGATGACAACAGGGTTTCTCTCTGGTTTTTAGCTTTGGAAGCTTTTGGCTTAGAAAATATAAGCACTTCATAATATTCCAGAAGTGTTTTTCAGATAGCTCGCTGAGTTGTAAGAAATCAATAGTGAAAATATCTGTGTCTCTATTCTCTCAGTGTTAATGAGCAGACAGAGTAAAGGTCTGGATGCGTCATTAAGTAAATAACATTCATATTCGTGTCCATTCGAGGTGAAGAAACGGCTCTCTGGCAAGCGCCTGCACTACAGAGAGCCAACGACAAGCCCAGAGCCTTTTATCTATTCATGTATTCATTCACTCTCTAAACCATTCATTACCTGCTTATTCACTAACATGCTCACTCTGAATACTGCTGACGAGCTATAATTGGCCTTTGTGAATAAGACTGAATTGGCCTGACTGGAATCCTAAAAAAAGAGTCAGTGTCCGGTACACAACAATATACCTTTTTACCGTAGGCTGAGAAAGGATTTCACCCACACACACACACATACACACACACACAGTCGTGCGGTCCTTTTGGAGCCGGTCCAGGTCGTGTTTTACTATCACCACATTTTCTCTCCCACGCGTTCATGCTTCTGAAGTTTGATTCAGCTGCAGGGCAGGGAGACAGGATTAATGGGCGGTCATTTGGTGCAGCAATAACAGTTGGCTGTCACACAAAGTGGGTGTGCGAGCGCTGCCCGAGAGGTGAAACACAGTCGTAACTTTGGATTAGGCCGCAGGGATAAACGTATGAGCTCCCCCTTAATTCAGTACATCCAAGTGCTCTGTTTTTTTTTTTTTTTACAATTGCTTCCAAATCAGCCTTCACTTATTTTGGGTCATTGGTCCAACGGAGAAAAGGCAGTGATACAATCATGGTCATGTTGAGCCACTAATTCATTAATAGATTTCTCACTTCTGTTCCACCTGTCGGATGATGTCATGGACCGCCGCCATAGTCCTATATTACTGATGTATAGGTTTGAGTACTGTTACAGAACAGTTTTTTCGTCCGACACCCAAGCCAGGCACCAGGACGAAGTGACCATAAACTGTATATAAGAAGTGGACGTAGTCACCGTGACATCATCCATGGGTTTGTGGACTGGCGTTTTGAAGCCTCGAGTTCAACATTTCGGCCGTCGTCATATTGTTTTTTTCAACCAAGCGTGACATGAGAGGGTGGAGCTAAGTGCAACCGAACGCTGAATAAGACAGTTTTAGGTGACCAAAAAGGTTATAATTAACTTTCATGAACTGAAAATGCACTATGAAAGGTTTAAAGTTATAAGACGAAAACACGGACTACTCCCAGACCGGAAAACGCCATGGTAGCCACGCCCCAAAGCATCCCCTGCTTTATGGTCTATTTGCCTCTAAATGGGACCATAATTTACTAAATGAACATCATGCTGTAGAGACCATAGCGGTTGAGACCATAAACTCATGTTTACAATGTTTACTGAGGTAATAAATTGAGTGAGAAATCGGGTCATTTTCTCATAGACTTCTATACAATCAGACTTCTTTTTGCAACCAGAGGAGTCGCCCCCTGCTGGCTATTAGAAAGAATGCAAGTTTAAGGCACTTCAGCATTGGCTTCACTTTACAGACCTGGAGGTTGCCCACTGGAAGTGACTGAGCGGGTTGTTAAAAATTGCGAAAGAACGCAGCACTAGCAGAGCGCTAAATATTATTTGAACTTATGAACGATTCCCTGTCAAAATCAAAATCAAGCAAGCTAATAAAACAAACTGAGTGACGTGTTCTGTCTGTCTGTCTATTGATCTCCTCCACTCCGTTTCAGTACTACGGACAGTGGGAGTGGGTGACGGTGACCAATATCGTTTGGCTCATTTAAAGTACAAGTTTTGAGAAAAAGCACGGATTAAATTCAGGCTTTTATTCACAGAAATATTATATTACACTCCAAAAGTCCCGCTACCTATGGTCTATGGATGGATTTCAGACACACTGCATCTCAAGCCAGGAACAACCGCCGATATCAAATGTCACAACACGTCCGTCCCTCGCGCTGTCGTCAGCACCATAGCTTTAACCAGAAAGTGTGCATTCCACTCCAACAACGTGATTAAAGCAGATCTCCATTTGAAGAGAGAGAGCGGGGTAGAACAGTTGCGGCCTCTTTGGGGCCTTTTCAGATTGTAATTTGAGATTCGGCTCGGAGGTGAAATGAATGTGAACTGGTGTGTGTGCTTCGCAGATTGAATCATTCAATTACCTTTCAGTCGCTATTTGATTTTCTGCGCGTGTGGTGTTTATGACAATCCCTCAATTTTGGCAAGCCAAGGCCGAGTATTGATCTCATAAACGTACGCCATCAGACTGTTTGCAGTCTGAGGGGAAAAAGGTGAACTCGATAAATTAACTGGAATGAAATAATTATGCCGCGGAGTGTGACCCTAACGGTTGACGGTCATGCTGTAACACAAACACAGAGATTTGAGATGTGTATCTTGTGTTCTTTCCATGATGCATCGTGTGTATTAGCTGATAGTAATAACCAGACATGTTGGTCCATAGTGCCTCCTCCCATTTAGAAGGTATAGTAAGAGCTGCCTAAGTGTCTCCATGGTAACCTGCCTATGAATCTGAGTGACTTAACAATTTCCCTCCACAGTGGGAGAGCAGGGGGGTAGCGGGCGCTTCATGTGTTAAGTGCCTTTACATCAACATGGGTATACATGAATATGCATGACTGTGGGGAGCTGGGGATCATTCATCAGCAAATCCAACATGCTACAGTGAGATGGCTGGCCGCAGACCTCCACTAGGGAACGTGATTAACCGCCCTCTCAACCTCCTCTTCAGCAGATATCAAACTGTTACGTTTTCAAAGATTTTTAAGAAAGAAGACATAATAGAATTTGTATATGCGATTTGATCAACCCCCAGGAATGTGTACATTTCTTTGTGAGCTTGATGAGCTCTATAGGATGAGCGTATCATCCCTCGCATCGCACCTACACACACACCTACTGTTGTGTAAACGAATGAGACGCTAGAGGGGGTCCAGGGGTCGTCGCTGTCTGCGTGGATGAGACAAATCACAGTGAGGAGAAAGAACAAAGCTTTGGAGATGAATCACCTACACGCGCACGCTTCTAAACAGCGTAACAGGACATCTACGGTCCCGTCATCGTGGTAGATGATGCAACAAGCTGACTGCTTCCAGCTGAACCCTGCAGCGGTGAGGCGGTGAACCAATCAAGATGCACACACACACACACACATACACATACACGTGTCCTGGCAGCCAGGACAAACACAACATCATGAAATTCACCACGATGCAGCGCTGTGTGTAAAGGCTGCACTGAGAACATTACATGGAGAATCATCATCAGAACACTCAGGCTACATGCTTAAAAAGGTGTTCATTATCAATTATAGAGACATTTTCTTAACCAGCATTTAAAATATGAATATATGAAAATTCAAAAAGAGGCATTGCTTAGCTTACATGTATTCAAGCTACCATAAGCATTGTCTAGAGATATGATTGTCTACAGTGGCCTGTTCTCTCATTTTGCATTTAACTTCTTGCCTGGAGAATGCCCATGGGCACTGCCAGGGCAAATCTAGCAGATCTGGGGAGGAAATTACAGCCCAGAAAAAGGGGAGAAGGAGAGTGTCGTATATGTATGGCCTCCTTTTACCATATTAATCCCTTCCTACTAATCCTTCAGCCGCACCAAATAAAAACTGTAATGGCCTTGGTGGTCATCTTTATCTCATCGGGCTGATGATGAACTCAGGCAAAAATGACAAGCTCATTCCCAGGCCAGTATGTTTATGACGCTCCTATAGTGTTTCTTTCTGTGAGTCTGATATTATTGCATGTGGGCTGTGAAGGTTATACAGTTCTGATATCTTTGAGCTCAAAACATGTGCAGTCCTTGACAGTACACACATAAAAGACAGAGTAACAGGGTTCGAGCTGGTTTACAAGTCATGATCTGGAGGTGAGCTGTTCTTCGCTGTTGCTCATGAAAAGTATCTGCGTCAAGCGTCTCAGTTAAAGGTTGCATCGAGCAGTTTGTAGACTTGGATGTGTGTAACAGTGTGAATGTGATGCAGAGCAAGTCAGAAAAACAAGAATAAGTGTATTCACCGAACCAAACCCACTCGGGATAAAGCTTCCGCCCACTGTGCTTAGTCACATAACATTGGCTTTATTAAAATTCTAGCCTCCACATTTTGAAAGTCAACAAAGGTTGTGTTTCTTCACACAATCATAGCTGTAAACATATTATTCACTTATCTCCGGCTAAGAGAATATTCCATCGAGAAGTTTAGGCTCTGAAATGTTGTGGGAAAAAAAGTGAAATATAGAAACTTCTTTCTGTTTTGATCTGTAATATGCTCCCAACACTCAAGTTCTCCATAAACATAGATAAGTATACTGCTGTTTTGCATTATTTCAAAGCTTCAAAATCCCCAGTGTTTAGTGTTCAATGGCGACGAAAGGACCAAGCAACTACTTTTCAACTTCACTCAGACATTTTCATACTTGAATTAGTAGTCTTCATGGGTGCACTCAGTTCCTATAGTAACCAAGACCTGACCCCGAGACTCAAATCTTGTGGGTCCAAATTCATTCTAATTGACCGATCCTAAGTCGTGACCCCTTAGTTACTGTTGCTAGGTCAGGCAAGCTTGACAAAAAGAAACACGGCGACGCCATTAGATAGTTTCTGGACGCCAGGCAATGTAGCGACAAGAAGCCGAGAGCAAGGACTACAGTATGCAGATATATTCACGATGATAAACTTCACTCTGGTAACTTTCCCGTTGTAATGCTAGACAGGGCGGCACGTAGTCCAGAGATAATATAAACAAAGGAACGAAATCAGACAAAATCATGCAGGTTCACCAGAAACTCCTTCAGCTCAGACTCCAGCGGCTAGCCCACCGCGAACAGACCCAGATCTGGCTTCGCTGGCACTTTAAACCTGCAGTCGGAGCTCCGCTGGTCCCAGCTGGGAGCCAACACAGACAAAACGCTGCTGGTGGCTCAGGCCGTATTGCTGGGCCCGATGTAGGGAAGGGAGGCACGGGAGAACCAGAACCAAGACTGAGCGGGGCAGATTGTCAGACCTCGCTGCAGTAAAATGAGAGGTTTTCTAAAGGGACTCACTACTGTTTTTATCCACAGGGGCTGCTAAAATAAACACATGATGAAATTTCCTTGTAGTAACTGTGACTATGTACAATGTAATGTGTCAGTGAAGATTGTGACACCAATGTATTGTGACATACATAGTGATATTACCTTTCAACAGACGTAGCATATATAAGTAGGCCTATAACAGGAAAGGGGAAAGTTGACCGAGGTTCTGCCGGGTTCCAAGCGTGCTCAACAGTTACTGGAGAACAGAGCAAAAATAGGCGGGACTTAGGAAGGGTCAATTGTGTCCATGTAAGGCCTCGTTCTATTGCCGTGGTTCTTGGTCGTTGATTGGTGGTGCCTCCTGCCACACTCGACTCAAGTCGCGTGACTTGCAGACTTGCATCATTAGACTGACTTGACTGGACAAACTCAAAACAGACATGCAACTTGACTTTGTCCAATGACTTGTGACTTTTGAGTCTGAACAAGTTTGTAACGGTTCTGCACACAGAGATGTGACTCAGGAGGCAGAGCAGTTGAAAGCAATCAATCGTTTACTTGGTAAGAAGTTCAAGGCAGAGTTCGGCAAAAGATGATCAGTCGGCGAGGGAAAGGAACAGGCAGGCAAGAGACAGGACTTACAAAACAATGGCTTTGTCCCACCTCTGCATTGTGCTGCTGCCAGTGTTGGTGATCCCTTGCTACTTGGGCTTGTTCGGTTTGGCCACATTTAGAATCAGATTGAATTATCGTTGGGTCTTAGACCAGGTGTGACTGTCCTCAGGTCCTTGTTTGGATAATTTCTCTTTGTTAAAAAATAATGTATGCACCTTGGTTTTTGGTAGGTTTTCATTGAGTCCTCTGTCTGTGTCTACACAGGATGCATTCAGGTACAGTATTGAGTGTAGGTCACCGGCATTTTGGCAGCTATCAGAGCCTAACACACGATCACTGTACTTAAATGGAAAAAAAATAGACTTGAAGGGTAAAACATGATATGTGGCCTGTGTAGACAACTTTATTGATTAAAATAGAAGCCTATCTGTTCTGTCAGACATGTGTGAGACAGACGACTGAAACACCTCCTGTGTGGACAAGCCTTAACCTGAACTGCAGTTGTCCTCCACGAAGGTACAAGCTACAGACTTTTCAGAGTCACCTTTGAAGGAGCATTTGGCTGATTTGCTTTCTTGCTAAGAATTAAAATCAGGAGTCTCTGATGACGCCAATCCTCCATGAAGCCCCATAAAACCAGAAAATTGTTTCTTTACACTTTGGTTTTTGTATAGATTAAACAAATAAGATATAACCTGTTAATTAGGGAGTTTAAGGGGTATTGTTTGGTGGATTTTTATACCTTTGGACGGAGCCAGGAAAGCTGTTTCCACTCTCTATGCTACACTAAGTCTACCATCTCCTGGCTCCAGCTTCATACTGAACAGACAGATATGACAGTGGTATTGATCTTCTCATTTAACTCTGGGCATAAGCATATTTATCAAAATCAAACTGTGCCTACAGGTGGTGAACATTTAATACTCAAAAGACAGATTTTCAGTTGAGTCTTCCTCTCATTAGGTTGTAATTCTCCTTATTTGTCACAAGTGGTAGTTACACATTTGTTAATGTAACAAGAAATAAACGATTCCTCAAAGTTTTTTCCATCAGTTTTTATGTATTGCATGCACTTTTGATGTGTTTTTCCACAGCTGCTGTTTGGTATTCTGTACAAGTCTCCCAGTCTTGGTCATGCTGAGGAATCCAAGACACTTCAACATGAGCAAGGGTAGGATGGAGGATTTATTGGAGCGCTCTTGTGCCTCAAACGCACATCCCTTTAATCGATCTGTTGAAGCATTACCATAGTCAGCTCACTCTGACTGTCAAGCCTTGCCCCATCCCCCCTCCATGTTTGGATCAATGATGGTCCCATTCACAGTCAACCCGAACCCCCCCTCCAGCTACAGTGGGACCGGAGCCAATTGACTCATATATGTAGTGAAAAGAGGAGGAGGAGGCTTGTATTCCTCAATCAGCACCATCATTCTAACGATCAGGCAGGCAGCAATTTCTCCAGCGCCATGATGGGAATGGCAATTCTCTTAATAAGATGAAAAAAAGATGATGATCTGAGCTTACTATGAGCAAATGAAATCCCCCGGGATCTGCACTCGATTCGTCAGCCATTTAATCTGTTAAACAGGGGTAATAAACTGGTGTCAATCTACTGCCTGTTTAGCACAATGGCAGTAAAATGCTGGCCTGAGCCATGTGGTAATAGAGGTGGTCTGAACTCGTGATGTGCTCTTGTGTCTTAAAATATATTGAAATACCTGGCTAAATTCCAAATGCACTGACACGCACCGTGTTGGCAGCAGCTCTAAGGACTCCAATACATGAAGTGATAATAAAAATACACTATAGGAGACATATGCTTACAGATTGACATCCAAACATCCACTCTCATTAGCTGATTATTATGAAAGGAGAGAGAAATTCGTAACGACATGCAACAAAGGGCCCCTGGCGGACTGAAACCACAGGGTATTAGGATTACACGGTCAGCATCTTAAACCCCACCCCTATACCTACTTATTCCTGATCATAGGCGTGATTGAACCTTCTTATTGCAAGGTGACAGCAGTGCTAACCACTGAGCTGCATTAATTTAATAATTTCAGGCATAACATACTGGTAGCATCATGAGTGAGTTATGTGGCTACTGTACTAGCAAGTAGAGCAGAAAAGATTAGTCAATTAATTGATTAGTTGATTGACAGAAAAATAATTAGCAACTATTAAGATATTGATTCACTGTTTACAGCTTCTGTTTCAGTTTCAAATGTGAATAGTTGCTGCGTAAAAACTAATGCAACATTTAACTTGTCTTTGACCGAGATCCAAGGTCAGTATCTATAATTAATGGCTGCACATAATAACGTCAGTGATAGATGTCAATTTATCAGGCTTTTACACCCATGCCACATCAATGAAATGAACGGACATATGATTTGGACGGAGCAGAGCTAACTCCAGCCAATGTACCCACAGAACACACTCATCCATTTACAGAGCCCCCACTTGGCCCAGATTAGCATCAGACAAGAGGGCACACTTTGAAGATTCGGTCTCAAAAAGTGATTAGCTGGGAGCCAGCCATGTAACCCAACAGGGACTTATTAGCCATCCCACTTAGTGTACACAGTGACCACAGAGAGACAGAGACAGAGGGAGGTAGAGGGAGAGAAGTCATTCATCAGAGATTTGTTTTCACCCTGATTAGGAAACAAGCAAAGTAATGGTGTTAACAACCCACTGACCTTTGTCTCATCGCCCAGTTTAACATATGCCTCAGAACGCTACAATCATCCTTGATCCAAGCGTTAGAGCCTTGAAAAAGGTAGAACAAAGAGATTTGAAGCGATTGTTTTTGATTGATTGTTGTGCTTGTTCCAAGTTGGACCGTGCAATCGATGATTTACCTCTCCAGCTTAGTTAAGGAGCATACAGCCGGGCTCTTCTTTACTGAGGAGTACCATCCATTCTTTAAAAACTCCACACTCTAGCATGGCTAAAGTAAACCGTCTGTATGCGCACTGGTCACTGGTCGATTAATAACACATGTCAAAACTAGTCACATCTGTGAAATTGCCAATTCATTTTCATCTACAAAATTGTGCCTCCAACTCTACTCTTATTCTTCCGAAAACAGGTGAAAATTGTGCAGTATGTAATTATTATATTTGTTCCCATTAAGTTATCACTTCTCTAACTCGTCTCAGGAATATTTGAAACAAGGCCAAATGACATGTCATTGGTACTGATCGAATTAAACACTTTGAATTACATCCTTTAAATCACGGTGTAGTTATGCTATCAATACAATACCCTTATTACAGTGTAAAGCCGAAATTATACTTTCCGCATCCGCGAGTATGCAAGGGTCTGCGTGACGGAAATTTTGTCATCAGAGGTGTACACATAGACTCTGTGTGGACATCCCTGTACCTCCAATTTGTTGTGCGCGACCACTACGCTAAAAGTGGTAGCACAGCAATTAGAGGTATAACGGTAGGTAACATGTATTCGTATTGATCCGTTCTTTGGAGGGCGTTCGGTTCGGTATGCAACATCCTTTCGGTACGCCCTGTGAGCTGTTAAAAGACTACTACTTGCAAACATGGAACAGAAATTCTGGAGCTGAGTTTTACCCAGAAACTTTGGCAGCGCACCAGTTGTTGTCAGCTGTAGCATGCCAGTTGGTTTAGCCCGGTTAGCTGGGTTAATGAAGCTCATTGGACAATGTTTGGAATCAAACTGTAAAACTGTAAAAAAGTTATTTTCTGCATTATCTTTGCTTTCCCTGTTTAACAGAAAAAAGTACAGAACCGGGACCCCAAAACCAAGGTACATACCAAACTGTGGATTTTGTGTACCACTACGCTGCTAGAAGCGATCTACTGCGCATAGGTGGAACATGTCCTCCGAGCAGACTCCAGAAAGTAGTATAAACAGAACTACTAAGCGTCCGTGGTGTTCGCGGCTGTCCGTGTACGCGTCCGCTTGGGAGTATAACCGAGGCTGAAGCCTGAGCTATGAGGGCTTAAACAAGGAGTTCTTGTGTGCCCCCTTTCACTGTAATTATAGTGCAGTTAAAGGATATGCAGGCTAATTTGTGGGCTGTATTCTTAAGTGTTATCTTGAAAACTGTTGATTCTTAAAACAATCTCCAGTTATTGGTAAATTTGAAGGGAAATGTATATGTTTGTATTATAGGTCTAGACACAATATTGAAATATCCCTCTTACGAATCTTAAGATGGATATTTTTGCAGCAATATCCTGAGAGAGCTCCTTGAACTCAACAAGACTAGCAGCTAAATAAACACCATAATGTATGCATGGACATACAGCATGACATTTCCTTGAAGAGGCACAAGACACACTCCACCTTGAATCTCCTCTTCAGTGTCAGACTGGAGTGGGATTCAGCTGTGGTAATGGTGGAGAGAAGGGGGTGTGTGATTTATACCAACAAGCTCATTGCTGCTGTCCCCCTCTGTCCTGAGAGAGACACTATCTGGCTGTTCGCCTTCAATCCTTTGACCCCGGGCTAAGACTGCTGGCCATCTCCAGCTCCATCAGACTAAAGAGCCTGCCACATGCCCCGAGCGACGGCCGCTATGTCACAGCATCTGAGCTACAAGCATCTCAGGGGTGGGAGCTAATTGGTCACTTTATGGCAGCGAGTCCGTCCCAGCCACTCTCTTCAGAAGAGGTTAGCGTTGTCATCAAGGCGTCATTACAGCGAGAGATTTGACCGAAGTAGCTGTGCCGGGGCAGATACAAAGATTAGCTCCCTGCTTCGACCCTGGATTCATTTAAAAGTCAATCTGGCTACTTAATGCTCCTCTATTCAAGTTATATTACTTTAGGTTTCTGTGTCCTTAAAGAGGTCGTCCACTAGATCACCATTAAAAAAGAATTAGGTGACAATACTGAGCTAAGTGCTTGCTGTCGAGGTGTCGAACTGCTCATGCTAACTACCCAGTTCTTCTTCTGTTTCTTTAAGTCAAAACATAATAAGTCCGTACACCAGTGCTGAAACAAATAATTGATTAATCGGTTTATCAGTCAACAGAATACTAATCGGCAACCATTTAGATAGTGTAGTAATTGTTTAAAGGGGACCTATCATGCAAATTTTTAGGTTCATACTTGTATTTCGGGATTCTACTAGAACATGTTTACATGCTTTAATGTTCAAAAAACTTTTTTTTTTCTCATACTGTCTGTCTGAATATACCCGTATTCACCGTCTGTCTGAAACGGTCCGTTTTAGCCGAGTCTGCTGATTGGCTTGTGAGAAAAATATGGTGTACCTTTGCAAAGGTAGTTCTCAAGCTGTCGGTGGAGATACTCAGCTGGTGTGTGATATATTCTAATGAGGCTGCATGTGACATAGGAAGGGGAGCCAAATCTGAATAGCTTGTTGAATCCAAGCGGAAACCTCCGGTGCTGAGAAATGAAGCCAATGCAGAAGTGCCAAAAACTGCAGTTCTTCAAATGGCTACTTGAAGCTGCCTCCAAAATCGAGTCGATCCCCATAGACCTCAATGTTAAAGTGCCCAACTTTACAGAAGAAATAAACATGTTTACAGTCTGGTACAAAAACGGTTTTGGTCTCTGTAGCTGCTAGATTTGCTTCACTCACCAGCCAAAAAAACAATGGTAATCTATTGATTGGCTTGTAGATTTTGGAGTCCACCAGCCACAGTGGCAGGTAGACAAAAACATTAATTTCCAACACTGCTAGGCAGCCCACAAAAAACTGATTGGGTTGTCTTAATTGACAGTTTGTGGGTTGGTAGGCACTTCAGATACCCAAATGTATGTGCACAAGCACTTTCCCCTTTAAGTAATTTTTCAACTAAAAATGCCAAACATTTCCAGTTTCTCAAATGTGAGGATATTCGGTCTTTCCTATAGTAAACTACAGACTTTAGACTGTTGGTTGGGTAATGGTTGAAACAAGGTGGCACAAGCTGAAAAGACCACACATAACCACATAATTCTAAAGCCAGCAAGCAGTGTCCAATTTATAGCCGACACAGAGAAACATTAGCATTCATTTGGTGTTGTATTTCTGGTGACTTGACCGGTGCAAGTACAATTCGTTCTCCTATTAGCTCTGTTTTGATCTCCACCAAGTCCTGAGGGAAATATCTGGCTCTGTAGCTGCTTAATGCTCCACTTTCTTCACCAGCTAGTCTCTTAACTTTATCTGTCTGCTGTTTGGCGCTGGGCAGCTAATGTACTATGGGTTTATCAGAGCTTTATCACAGAAAACAGCTGGCTGCTGCAGCTGGAAATCAGGTTGATGATAGCAGTTTGGTGTCAAAAATCGAAAACAATGATCCAAAATTGACCAAAAGGCTCTATTGAACTGAAGCGAACTGCAGAGTTTGGTGGTCATTTTTGGTGGGTTCGTAAGTACGAGCGAAGCCTTTCACATTACAAGGGTATTTGATCCATTTTTGTTAAATAATATTGATTAGAGCAGCTTTAAACCATACCAAACTAATGCTAGCAACTGCAATTGAAGCATGCGTCCAAACTGCAAACTATACAGCACTATGATCAACTCTAATGGCTTCACTGACATATGATCTCTTTCATTTTACTTCAGAAATTCTGGGCTTTCCATGAGCCATTATTACTATTTATTAAAAAAAAATTATATTTAGGTCTAATGGTATGTGTCCACAGGATCCATCGCTTCCACGCTTCTCATTCATTGTCTATGTAAGCAGCCGTGCAATGCATTCTGGTAGCGTGGCGGTGCGATTTGAGAGACGGGGCGTCACGTTGGCCGCTCCTCATTTGCATAAATTTGAGGTTTAGGCTACTTTATGCAAATCAGAGGCGTCCGGCGCGACTCGCCATTTCTGGAAACTCCCATGAAACTTTTAAACTAACCACCGTTGATTTAAATAAAGACAGATTTAGCAACTGCATGGCTTATTTCTCGCATAAACTATGTTCAGAAACACATTTCGGTGACCTATTTTCGTAATATAAGAGAAAAAAGTTTCCAATTGAGCCACCATGTTGGTTCCGATTTGAAAGCTGGAAGCAGCAGCCCACGAAGGAAAGTGTTCCTCCAATCAGGTGTATAGTGTCTAGTCGCAGCCCACCAAGCATCCAATGCTGTGAAGCAAGGCGATCCCTCACGTCCAAAAACACCCATGTGGACACGTACCAGGAGATAAACATATATATGTTGGTGCACAACTAACTAGGGAATCTTTAGCCTTATACACCATGCACATGAGACAGGAGAAAAGGTAATCTCATCAAACACAACCAAATGAGACAAGAGAAAAGGACCAAAATGTGCAGATGCTGCACTTACACATGCACATAAACAACCAAAGTGTAGGGAGGCTATACAGGTGAGACGATGAGAAACCAGCTTAACGAGACCATGCTGGTTATTGTGACATGTTTCCCTCAAACAAGCTGCTAAAAAGTGAGCTGCAAACCTGCAGCCTCCAGGGAGGTTTGTATGAGAATGGATGCCTGACAGCGGCTAGCACCAGCCAGACTTTAGTTCCACTCCAGGGATGGACCTGCCTTTCCATGTCAGCGTAAATGTAATTTTCACTCAGCTAAAGCACCTCAGGTGCCTTCTCGCCTCAGATTAAGGTGTGAGAGTCAGAGTCAGAGAGAGACAGCAACACGGAGACGACGTGAGGAATTAAATCAGCGTGAGACGATCTGTGGATATGCTTCTATGCATACTGTATGTGCAGGCACGCACGTGTGCATACTGTAGAGGTGCTATATCACCTGTAATGTGTCCCATATGACCACGATGCACAGAACATTCAGTGCTGTCCTTCATCCACACAATACATATACCACTGAGAGGTCAAATGTAATTTAACACAGCCAATATTTTCACCTTTAGATCTCAAAACCCGTTTAAGCACCAATATGAAAGTTTAGAGGAATCCTAAATATCTGTCTGATAGGTTCAATACTATTTACAAAAAGGTTTAAATAATTATTCTTAATGTTCTATAATATCATATTATATAAAGGGTAGCTCAAATCAAGCAATCTGATTGGTTCATAGCCTTGATATAATAACCACATACCACTGCTATGATGCATCTAACCTTTGCACTTTCAGTATCACTCCGCATCTGAGAAAAAAATGTTAGACTCATGTTTTCTTAGCGACAGGGTCATGGGGGGGATCACTTCCTCCAACACGGCACAGGTTACACAATCCCCCAGGAAGTGCGCAGAGGTTTGATGCAAATTTTTGTAGTGGCCAAACGGCTTCCGTGTCCGTCAGGTGATGCCTTTGGGCCCCAAAAGACTTTTTTCCATAGACTTACATTGGGAAAGAGATGTCCGTAACTCAGCGGATAATTTTTTTTGAGGTAAATCAGCTTCCCAGTATGAACACTTGAGCTAAGGGGGTCAATTGCTTAAGTATAATAAGTTAGTTGTAGGATTGTAAATGATTAAGATAAACTGTTAATTGCCATTCATTTAATCTAATTCAATCAACACAGGCCAGGGTGCTGCAGCGCAACAGACAACAGAGAGCACCGCTAATGCTGCTAACGTTGGGGACAAGCAGTACTTTCCAAAAACGTCAAAAACTAAAGGCATGAACTTTCTTTTGGCGACACCTGAAGTTCCTCAAGGTCATCCTGGATCCATATTCGTCATATATGTTTACAATCGATTTATAATTTTGCCATCCTGATTGTCCGTACTGTATTTCACTATGTTATATTCTGTACACACGGCATCTAATGCATGTCTGTCCGTCCTGGGAGAGGGATCCCTTCTTCCTCTTCCTGAGGTTTCTTCCATTTATTTCCATAATAAAGGGTTTTTTGGGGGGATTTCTTTATCCAAATCAAGGGTCTAAGGACATAGGGTAAAGCCCCTTGAGGTAATGAGGCTATATAAATAAAATGTACTTTACTTCTGAGCGACATTCCCTCTCTTTGGTTGTAAATCCAGTTTACTGATGAAATATTCAAAGATTCCCTGGTCTGGTAAAAGTGGAGAGATCGGTGAAACCTATTTTCTGTTTGCTAGTAACGGCTATATCTTGTTAAAAGGCAACTTCATTTTTTGTTGATACAAGAAAAATGGGTCAGACTATAGATCTTACCAGAATGTTTAATGTAATCTAATTTATGTCCTACAATAAAGCCTGGAAGTCGTGCAGCACTAATTGCTATACGTATTAAATATTCTAAACGTCTTGCCATTCATTGATTAACAACTAATGTGAGTCAGACCACTGCAACTTCATTTTAATCATCTAAATTTAGTTTTTTTTGCTCAAATACCCAGGTTATGCTGATTTTGTGATGATTATGGGTCGTACCAGTCGTTTAAAAACACTATTATTAATTAATAATGGAGAAATGTGTGAACATTTTTAAAACGATTAACTGACTGATTAACTGTTAACATGCCCAATAATCAATTAAGTAAATCCCTCTGAATGTGCATCCCTTGTTTTATTTTCCTACCTGTTTCTGTTCCCAGACATTGTATAAATGAAACAGACAGAAAGCCTGTTTGAAATGAGTGACTTTTATTCCCAACAGTGATTTTGAAGTAATGAAATCTTACTTTTTAATAATGTTTTTCATATTGCTTTTTTATAATGTATTTACTGTGCTCTGTATCTTACTGAGTGTCTGTTGGACACAATTTCTGCATCACATTGTATGTTACTTGATCTACATCTCAATGAGGACAAATTAAATTAAATTACATGATTCTAAAAGACTCTTTAAAGAGAAATGCCTTTTGGGGAGAAATTACAGACATGCTCGTGGTTTCAGGAAAATAAAAATAAGTTTAAAAATGAAATAAAAATGTAATGACTTGTTGAGATTTTACAATGCAACAGGGAGGCAATCGGCAGGAGGTGTCCCCACCTCCCGTCCTCAGAGAGCGGCAGATATTTACAGGCCTTTCCATTGACGTGGCAGTAATTGCGGCAGTTCCCTATCTCCACAGCAGAACAACATTCCACCTTATCTCCATGACCTTCCATCAAGACAGCCCTCAGTCCCCGGTCCCAGGGCAGGGGAGGGAGAGAGCGGTGCACTGGATAACACACAACTGACTCCTCATGCGATCCCAAACACCATCGACCTTTGTTGGCTCCCCATGGGAACTCCAGCCGAGGTCTATATCTACAAGACTTAACCTAACGCACTCTGCCATCTATCTTTTTCCTGGAGGCCGCGATATATCACATCTACCTTCTCATTAACAACTAAAGCTCCTTCCAAAGCTGCCAATCCAGGCCAAAAGTAGACTCCAGGGGCTGCAGGACCCAGATATACGCTCCAAACAGCCCAGCGTGTGTAAACAGGCGCTGTCAATCAATGCTCCTGGAGGGGACGAGATTCTTGTCAGTGTAAAACCATGCTAAGATATTTTATCTGTAAACTGTCTCTTTGCTGTGGCCTGCTCTCTAGCCAGAGGCTCCTGAGAAAGCTCATGCTGTGACCTGACAAGGGGGTAAATATTTCTAGTGTGAGGTCTGGATGTGGGTGTTATCTGTTATAATAGTTAGATTGCTTTCACACCTAACCTGTTTGGTTAAAACAAACTCAGGTTCGTTTGCCCGGTTAGTACAGTTCATTTGGACTGGTGTGAAAGCTCATTCGAACTCTGGTCCGCCTGAAAACGTGGCTCTCGGTTCTCTTCCAAGCGGACTCTGGTGCAGTTTCTTTGTGGTGTGAAAGCAAACGAACCAACCGCAGGATTTTATGATAGCATAAGTGATTTTAGCATGATTTCAAAAAGCTACGCTACTAATAAATCCATCTGCTGATCGTGAAATCTGTTCAGGAAGCGATCTTATTGATCTGTATTAAAGGCACATCAGTGCGGATATTTTCCCTGATTAATGGGCCAAAAGCTGTTAAAACTGCTGTGCTTGTATCCAACTCCGTGTACTTTGTCAGCTTATTAACTCCATTAAAAAGTGTGTGACAGTAATACGCCTCATACGTGTGCTCCTAGACATTTGCAGTATGTGTTCGCACCAATCATCTGGGAGCGTGCAAATGGGCTTTTGTACAGTCCGTTCTCTATATACATACATGGAATTTGACTCCGGTTTTATGCAGCTCCCTCAGTGTACTTACACAGAATAGAAATAACAGCTACATGCGGTCGATTGGCAGTTTAATAATACTAATAATGCTTATAATCAGTTATTGATCAAAGAACGTTAATGTACACAAGTCAAGTTTTTTTTATACCAAATCACAGCATGGCTTTTTCTATGATGTTCCTCAAGGTCTTGGTGTCTTAATGTGGTATTTTAGAGGGATTTTTAATAATTTATATCAATTTAGCACAATTTGTTTAGTAACAAATGGTATCAACCCAAAAATGAATGCAACAACCCCGGGTCTGAGTGGGTTAATCTAAAGTGGTTTTACAACACTAAACAGTGATCTTTAGCATTTATTCGTCAGCGGATCATTTTAATTTAAAAAGGAGCAGCCACAGTTTGTTTCGTTGCACTGTGGACAGATACACCAGTTGCTGTTCTGTTGTATTTCTGACAAAGCAGCTGCTCAAAATTAAACCTGAAATCTTCAGGATTACAGCTTTAAAGACATGTTGATTATTGTGGAGAAGCAGGTAGGTAATCGAAGATGCTTTAACCTTTACAAACAAATCAAAGAATTATCTAAATTTTAGGTTAAAACATATTCTTATTATTTGGTTTAATTAATTTCATTGTAGACCAGTGGCTCTTATTACAGATAAAATAGAGAGAAACATAAACAATTTGTACTTTATTTAGGTAAGATGTGGTACTTCAAAGATGTAAACAAAAACCGACAGACCCCGACTGAGAAATTTGACCCCGTTTAATGGGATAATGAATTAATTGATCCAAAAAAATAAGGAGAACATCAGCGATACTACACCACCGCCTAGTGATGATAACCAAAGTCCTGCACTTGCAGTGGGAGGAGAGCAGCCTTGAAAATCCCATTCAAATAAGCACTGAATAAGGAAATCTATGAGAAGGCCTGGACTGAATAAGAATGAGGGCATTAAGATAAATATAGAACAAAGATACTTTTTGGAGGACAGATTTTCAAAGCAGGGTAAACTGAAAGTCTGCAAAGAAAAACCAACAAAGAGAAAACTTCTGTGTCATACTGTAGTCTGAGGCTCGGTTTCACCTGTATGTAACCCAGTTCATTTGCAGTGCTTTGTCACAATTAGTACAACCCTGCACGGCAAGGGCACACCTTCCACCGTGTGGTTTGCATGGTATTATGTTAATTGTCTGTTTACCGCGGCGGTGCGACAACAGAACGTAGTGTTTTCCTCTGCTACATCATTCATGGGCTCGAGCAGCGGCTTGGCTCCATGTTTGGCACTGGCTTGTTTTGTTTAGCGTCCCCTGTTACACGGGCCCTATGCACCCCCACTCCTCACATTATAAATTCTTAATCGACGCCCGCACTCGCTCACAACCCAAATCGTGCTGGCTCTGCTCCTGCGCCGCAGGCGTGAGGAGCTGGAAACAAGTTCAGGTGGATCTCTGCTTTGTCCTCACGCTCTGTTTACAGGAACACACATCGCTGATTAATGGAGATAATCAGATAACGGCTTTTAATGAATAAATTATGACTGGCTGGATCGGGAGGCGCTGGATTTCCCCCCAGGAGGCTCAAAAAGGTTTGAATGAGTTCTTAAACGCCAGTCTTTGCTTCATAATGAGAAGCTATGATAGTGTTCGTTAAAGGTGATCTATATGATATCCAGAGCATTAATATGGCAGCAAACAACTATTAGCTATGTAAAGATAAAGAGGAGTAATGTCTACCTGAGCAGAGAATGAAGTCACTCTCCTTCTGTGTGTGTGTTGTAATGTGAGCTTCTCCTCACTTTGTCGACATATGCAACGTTCACACTACGAGCGGCAAAAGCAGCAAAATGGCCAGCATGGCCAGCTACACATCTAGTGTTTCTCGTCGTTAAATAGCACTGGGAACTTGCTAACGGCATTTTTGTAGACAGAATGGAACAGGGTGAAACAAAAACATATGATTGGTTGACGCTTCACTGTGTCATTGGCGCGCTGAAAAAAGTTGAGAACAGCTCAAACTTTATTTGTAGCGTGCCACGCCCGTCAAGCAGCGACAACCATTGGGCGTCAGTTTGTAGCTTTATGTCACCGGCTTCCATTGAAAATTACTTGTAGAATGTTGCGGTGTCGCTTGTAGTGTGAACACAGCAATAGCCAGGCCGGCCGCACATGCTTTTAGTGCATGTTTGTGCATGTGAGCGTGCCCCGGTGGTTAGCTCACAGCCGCCGCTCTGCACTGATCTCAGACGGTGGTTACAGCTGATAACGCCGTTGCGGAAGTGTAGCACTCACCCTCCAGTTCCCACCACCCCCCCAGGTTAACACTATTAGCTCTGTAAGCAGTGCTGCCTTTGTTTTCACTGTCAGCACTGCTAGCTACGAGTTGCTGGCTCAGCTGTCGCCATGTTGAGAGCCATGTTGAGAGCCATGTGGAGGAAATAGAAATGCTCTGAATTCCATATGAAAAACCTTCAAGTGAGGTGGCGATCGCCTTAATAAATTACTTCAGACATATCGGATTTTTAAATTTGATGCTATAGTGTATCCATGTCTTAATGGGGAATTTGTGGAAAATGTGGAATTGTTTTCACTGTTAGCTACGAGCCGCCGGCTCAGCTGTCGCCATGGTGAGAACTGTGCGGAGGCAATAAAAATGCTCCCAATCTTGCATGTAGCACCTTTAAAACACTGTGGTGAATGTGTACTTGTGTGAGCTACATCCGTTATCCAGTCTGAGTATATTTATCCTCCAAATCTGTCCTCAATTTTTAAATGTGCTTCTAATTCATGCTCTCTTACACATACACTGAGCTAAATCAAATCACTATAGAGAGAGGTTCGACCATTTTCAGCAAGGTCACTCTGGTAAAACAACAGGAATGAAGTCACTCACCCCGGGCTAGAATAAAACCATTCACCACAATAATATTGATTGAGACTCCATCTTGGGGAAGATAGATTGGAATTTGATATGGTGCTCACCAATATCAAGGGAGGAGTATACCGTGAACTGAGGGTGGGGAGGAGGGGGGCGACTGAAATGAAAATCAATGGTCCAACAGGTTAAAGTCACATCATCTGGAGCCAATTGTCTTAATTGAAAAGCTATCTTGAGTCCATAAAAAAATCTGGTCGACATGAAGGGTGTTATTGGAGTGCACAGAAGTGAGGAGACCCTTGGAGTGGAGTAGGAGAGCTGCCGGTTGGTAGGATGGTTGGGCAGGAGGGCAGCGCTGGGTAAAACTGATTTTTATTGAACCATTAAATCCCCAGTGCCAAATGTAATTTGAGGTTTTTGTTGCTTTGCCACCATTAGCTGCTAACAACCCCGTCGCTCCGGGGCCTGTCCTGATAAAAATAGAGTGGAGAGACAAGGGCGAATCAGAACAACACCGTATTCAATCTATGCAATTATGGAGCCGTTAACATTAGCCCATCTGATTCCTTAATGTCAAAGCAAACAGACGCATCACTCAGGGAGCTTCCAAATCTCATCACAGAGGAGACACAGGTGGAAAGCGCGAGCCGAGCGCCTCGCCGTAATATTGTGATGAAGCGACAAGTGAGAGACAGAGTAATAGACAGTGAGGAAGCGATATAGGGACAGATAGAGTCCTGATGAGAGTGGGCGGGTGTGTGTGTTTGTTTGGGATTGTGTGTTTGTGTGCGCGACCATGCATGTGTGTAGAGCTCAGAGGATAAGTGCACATTGAGCGACAAGGGACAGGCCGCATCACCATAAAATGTAATCTATTAAAGCTTATCCCAGACAAGATCGCTACATCTAAATTCATCTCAGTCTGTCAGGCCCTGTTCTATTCCCAATGCTGCGGCACCATAATGGGATGTGACAGTACATGTCCTCAGGAATGAGGAAATAAGAGATCTCCATGTCACAGAGCCGTGTCATTTTCATTCAGCCGCTTGCCCCATAAAGACACAGAGCAGCTGGGGGAACACACTAAACAATGAGCCCAGAATTAATATATATACCGGTACATGCAGCCTTGCATACAGCTATATTAAAGGATCATTTAAATGCTTAGCTGCTACTGTAGTAAGCTAGTTAGCCGGACATGCATTTAAGTGACAAACACAACTGGTTAATCCTTACACTTTTGCTCTTGTGTTTTGGCTTTAGGATAGGATTAAAAATACTTGATCTTACCATAGCCCCATGCACACTGCTTTAACATGCCCTAACAAGCCTGCCATGTCAAGTTACAGCTGCTAAGTTAATGTAAAAATGTAAATCAACTTTTATTGTCACACATGTACACAGCACAGCACACAGTGATATTTAGCTCCTGCATTTAACCCATCCACTGGCGCCGGAATAGGGGGCACAATGAGACTTTTTGTACCCCCACTTTCAGGTGATATGGTAATAAAACGTAACGTCTGAGCCCTTTTATTACGTTAATGTCTATGGCGTCTAACACGTTGGACCTCTATCCAATCATAATGAACTATTCATTAATTCAAATGAAATCAAAGTGATTTGATATCCAGCCCTCCACAGTCTAAGTAGGCTCGTCACAGTTTCATAATGAACCAGAATTATTTTTGCTCTTCTCAGCTGGTGGGGTCTGTGCAGTCGGCCCGGGGGATTAAACTCGGTGGGTCAGGGATGGCAGTTCGGTGGGGGAGGATTCCCTCGAGGGACCTCTTCCCGGCGCTGACTGGCACTCGCCGAGCACATTTCCTCCGGTGGGCCACGACTAGCTCTTGTAGATCGGCTTGGAAAGGGCCTGGGGTGAAGGTGACTCCCTGCTCAGGCCATGGGCTTTACAGCACCCCTCGCCCGGACCTCGGCGCTTCCCGTGTCCGTGGACTCAGTGCTTGTTGCGCTCTCCCTCCGGGGACGGACGGAGCCTCCTGCTCCCAGTGCTAATGTCAACCGGGATGTACTGTACTGTCCTTAATGTGACGATATTGGCAACCCACCCGACCCATCTTGAAACACGGACTCCATCTCATTTACCATGCTTTGTGTGTGTGACTTTCTGCTGTGTCATCACCATTCATATTTATACAACCAATGTGTTAATGATTAAATTGTTTACAAGAGAATAAAGTTCTTCATCAATCTAGCCTCTTAATTTTGCTCTCAAACTGCACCAGATTGATGCATTTAACTTTAAAATGTATCAAATTTTCTTCCAGGGGAGCATGATCGCGGACCCCCCTCGAGGGTACGAAGTCCACCCACTACAGTCTCACAAAATCCTGTAGGAAACACTCTATTACGTCATGCAAAGCTGGACGCCCCCCGACTTCAAAACTCACTGTGGTGCCGCTGGACCTGTCCTAGTATTAGTTGCATTGGGCAGCTATTATACAGCACCCGGGGAGCATTTTGGGGGGCCAGTGCCTTGCACCTCAGCTGTGCCCAAGATGCAAACTGGTACGTCTCCAGCTACCAGTCCACACTCCATACTTTTATCAAAAAATTGTATCATAATGGATAGAAATGATGGTAAAAACTACAAAAGTATGATGTAAACTGTAATGAACTGGAATGATCCTTTAAGTCTCCTCTGATTTCTGTTTCCTTGAGAGAGAAGCTTACATATCATGAAAGTGCACCTCTACTCACATAATCACCCATATCTCATCAAATGTCCTCCAATACTGAAAGTGCAATTGCAAAAGAAACCTGTTATCTAAAAGAGCAGCAGGCAGCAGCCACTTTTTTTCCCTCCATCCGCCTCTGCTCACCTTCTCCCCTTCCTATCGCCCTCGTTCAATGCATCCCACTCCGTCAATCTGCCAGGCAGCGAGTGGCTTGAAACAATGCACCAATCATTGCACAGGGAGCGTGGCTCGCGCCTCCTCTCCTGCTGTAGTCCGGTGGGATTGGCTGCTGCCTCGTGCTCCGGGCTTTCCAGACAACAGCCAGATCCTCGGACCACTGTGCGGCTGCCAGGAGCAAAGAGCTCTAATGATCGCCCACTGCCACTGAAGCAGAGCCAGGGACATGCAGGCACAGAAAGACATGGACAAACCAGAGTGCTTACGGGGACAGAGGAGGGAAAAAA
>CAKALU010068279.1:12543-28193 GCA_916700995.1 Hozukius guyotensis
TTTACTTTTGATATGTTAAGTACATTTTGCTGATAATACTTTTTTACTTAGGCAAGGTTTTGAATCTAGGACTTTTACTTGTTGTGGAGCATTTTCACAGAGTGGTATTAGTACTTTTACTAAAGTAAAGGATCTGAATACTTCTTAAAACCGGATCTATGACAAGGATACTCATTAATTATTCATCATATACAGTACATTGTAATACATTTCATACTTTAAGCACATTTTCCTGATGATACTTACATACTTTTACTTAAGTAACATTTTGAATGCATTACTTTTACTAGAAGTGGAGTATTTTTATAGAGTGGTATTAGTACTTTTACTTAGATAAAGGATCTGAATTCTTCCTCAACCACTGGTTAAAGGTTTATTCACCAGATTATAATCATCCCATTAAAGTGTTTCATCAACACCAGTTGTATTCATGAATAAACTGTATGTCCAGCAGCAGGATGTTGACAGACAGATGTTTATCTTAATGTTTCTAAAGTTCAGTTTGGGGTGAACAGTCGCTCTGACTCACAGATTATTGCCCTAAAAGAGGAAGTAATAATTTCTGTTACTGCTCGTTTTACTTCCTGCAAAGATAATTTGGGAAGTTTAAGCTTTCCTTATCCCACTTCCTGTCTGTTGTAAAGGGGCCTGTTACAGACAGGAAGCTCTTACAAAAAAATAAGTTTTGTTGAGGAAACAAAAGGACCATTAAATGATGGAAATGCTTGAATATATCATTATCTTTAACATTACTACAACACAAATTCCCAACACAATGTCCACTTCATGGAGATTTTTCTTTCTTTCAGTCTGTTATTTCTTGTAGCTTTAGCAGCAGGTGATCCTTAAAATAGTCAACAAGCATCAGCCTGTCACACATATATCCTGTTGTATCTCTGTGCACTTAACTCTACAATACTTCAAGCTATGTTTTGGACCACATGCATGCACAACAAACTGGTTTCTACGTCAATGAGAACATCCTGTAAACAGACAGAAGCCTATTTCTGTAACTCCATCTGTGTAACTGGCACCGCAGATAAATGTTATCACCTTTAATCACACACATATCCTGCTCGGACCGGCCTGTTATTCCACTCCTGCTGCCATATTAGTAAAGCCATCGACTCTCTGTTATCTACTATGAGAACTGCAGAGACGGTTTGTCTCATGATATCAGATGTCAGAATTTCAAAAGATGAACCACAGTGAGATTGAAATGATTTACACGCTATGTTACTATTGTATTTTAGGCTGGTTGTAGGTGGTGCTTTGTAGTTTAACAGCTTTAAGGTGACCCTTCACATTAAATGATTACTGGCGATATTATATATTTGTTTTATTGTCAATGAACTCCATTAAAAACAACAAGTTTCTGTATGTGGAGATTCTTCTTTTTCTTTTTTTGTGCATGTTTCCCCCTTTATATGTTATGGTTTTATCTTTCCTACCATTTTTGTTTATCCATTTTTCACCTTGTTTTTCTCTTTCATGGTAAAATATACAAATATTTTAAGAATGCTAGAACTAAATTTAAATCTACATTGTGTACTCTTGCATTAAAGTTTTAAAAAGCTTATATATATCATACAATTTGTGCATCTTACATTTGGAAAAACTTTGGTATTTGTGCTTAAAAATCTATGATTTTTGTTTTTTCTTTTAAGTATCAGTTATTCCGGAAAAGTTTAATTTACACCTTTTTTTAATTCAATTTTCAATGCAAAATCCAAAATCACAAATTTGCCCCTTGTACTGCATATGACACCCTCTGTCCTTGGACCCTCACATCGGATAAGGAAAAACTTAACTAAAGAAATGGAAGAAACCTCAGAGAAAGCAACTGAGGAGAGATAACTCTCCCAGGATGGACACAATGGGTTGAATAAATTAATAAATAAATAAAATGAACATGACTACAAACATGTACAGCAATCTACTAGGGGTGTCACAATTTTCCAAATTTCCGATTCAATTTGACTTTCGATTTTAAGGTCGTGATTTGATTCGCAGTGGTGGGACGTGAGTGGTGAAGTAAGAGAGAGAGAGCGGCGGTGATGGCTGCGAGTAACGTTACCGACTCTGACCCAAGCCGTTCTGGGCTACTGTAGAAACATGGCGGACTCCATGAAAAGGACCCGCTCCCTATGTAGATATAAACGGCTCATTCTAAGTTAACGAAAACACAATGATTCATATTTTCAGGTGATTATACACTTAAGGAAACATACTTATTAATATTATATTCCATTTCTGCCAATAGATCCCCCTAACTGTTACACACTGGTCCTCTAAATTAAAAATAATGCCTGGTATATTAGATATTAACTGAATCTGTGGACTGAGAGTCTGACCCTGGAGCAGCAGAGCTGTACATCACTGTTTTTTTTTTCCGAGGCAGAAATACGAGGTTGGACAAAGCACCTTGGTGAAGATTACTCGACTGCACCAATCATCCATCACGCTCAGGCTTGTCCTTGGAATACATAATGTAATGATAATCTGATCCGCTATGCAAATGAAGGCTCAGGGGGGGTGACTGCAGGGAGAACAGTCCACCTGCCCCACAACACAACACAAGTAGCCCCAAACTACAGATCTGCAGTCAGATTACAGCCCCTCAGTGGCTTTCAAGCAGAGAGGAATGCAAACGGAGTTCAAAAGGTGTTTACTGACACCGTTTGTGTAGTCAAATTAGATGAAAACAACATTATTTGCAGGTGATTTATCTTCTTTATGAGATTAACAGTAGTTTAAGCAGCATGGGTTAGCATCAGAGGTGTTATTGTTTCAGCAGCTTTATGTCTAACCCATGTCAGAGCTGGTGGATCCTCAATCCCTCAGTTGATTTAATGCACCATGACTGTCACGCCACCTTAAGTAATTAGACTGGGTGTCTGGCACTGGTAAAACCACAACATACAACACGAAGAAATGTTGATGTTGTGGTGGGAAATCGGCATTTTACACAAATATTACATAAAGTTTGACTTCAGACATTGGCTTTCTGTGCATATTAAAAGGATAACATTTGGGTAAATATGCCTTTGTCGCTGAGAGTTAGATGATAAGATTGATACTACTCATGTTTGTCTGTTAAACATTAAGCTACAGCCTGCAGCCAGTTAGCTTAGCATAAAGACTGGAAGCAGGGGGAAGTATCTAGCCTAAGCTAAGTTAACTACACTACAGTACATACTCGATATGTGTACTATCGTTCAACATACTTTTGTTTCTTTTCAGACACACCGAGCAGTAATTTACGTCATCACTTCCTGAGAGCCTCCATGCCGGTTGGAGACGTGTAACCATGGTAACCCATACCAACCTCATGTGACCAAAACGACGGTTTGTTTGAATCAAAGTCTGTATTAATTAAAAATATATATCACGCCTATAGCAAAGTGAAATCTTATACTTTCACTTAAATTGAAGCGTTCTTGATGTTACAGAGCTGTCCGTCAAAGACTGTTATGAATGTTGTCGTCACTACCGCATTGCATTGTGGGATATTTATGCCGCAATACTGTAATATTTCACCGGAAATAGTATGCAATTCACGTACTATTATATGTACTAAATCCAACAGTATGTAAAGCAGTTAAAGTGTGATCCGCCTCCACCAAATCTTGCAGGACTTTTACTTGTAACAGAGTATTTTTACAGAACAGTATTGCAACTTTTACTTTACTTTACTAAGTAAAAGATATGAGTACTTCTTCTATAACTGTTAAAACTGTTGATCATCTTGTTGGGAGTGTTTGTAACGACTATAACTTCTGTTCAACTGATGTCTTTTCACACATCCAAATCAAACTTCTTCTAGAGTCTGAACATCCGTTTATTATTTCATCATTTCAATTACCTGCAGAGTTCAACAACCTGTAAAAAAGACCTTTGTTTCTATCAAGATGCATCATATTTATGACCTTTTCTTACAGGATGAAAACACTATCACTGTCTTTTCTTTCATCTGTGCCAACCAGACTCTGTTTCATTTTAAAGTCCTGTGGCCCATAAAGTAGAAAACCTTCCTATTCACAGCTTTAAAAGGGGAATCCAAAATGTCACAAGCTGGAGTGATTGCTTTCCATAAAGTTTTCATAAATGTCACGGCGAAACGAAACAGCCAATAGCAATTAGGTGTTTCCTGAAAGGCCACCCTTTTCACAATAAAACGCTTCAGGAAGAGAGAATCTGGTGATACGGCAGCTTAATTAATCCAATTATTTAGGTGGATTTACATTTCAATTAGTAGTATAATTATGTTAAGATCTTTTCTCTTGATGTACAGCAGTTTCTTCAGGTGTTTGTTTGATGTTTTTCGGTGCACAGAGGAGCCGTCTTCCTGTGTTTGTGTGAAAATGCTTCAGTCCAATAGCTATTTTGGTCAATTTACACAAATTTGCTTGACTCAAAAATGGTTATGACTCTCAAGACGAAACATGAGTAATTGCACTCACGGTCAGTTACACCAGCGGCCAGTGATGACAGACCAATCAGAGTCTCGCTGGGACCGATTGAAAATATCCTCTCCAGTCTCCTAGCAACAGAGCGGACCCTCGTCGCCTGTTGATTGGCATTAACAAGTGCTGCTGATAGTGAGGCTCTTTAGTATTAAGTATCATCTCCTCACTGGGAGCTCACTTTATCAAATGTGAATGATGATTTCAAAAATATCTGAACAAGGATTTTGGTAGATGAAATGAGTGTGGTTAAGTTACAGTCATTTGTTCCACTCCTGCTAAAATAAATTGTAAACTAAAGGATAAACATCTGACATTGCCAAAAGTAATACGTAACAGTTGAAATAGTCAGCCTGGATGGTTAAAATAGTAGAACAGTAATAATAGTTGCCTTATTTTTCGGCTGAAAGTTCACCTCCATGTGAATGCAAAGATGCAAATTTGCTTCACCACCGGAGGCAAATCTTTTTTCGCCCCTTTGCTCGCATAGAATGGAAGTGAACAGGAAAAATATTTTAAATAGTTAACGTTAGCTAAAAGTAACAGATAAATGGTTGAATTAGATAACGTTAACTAAATGTAACAAATAAATGTTTGAAAAAATGGCTGAAATAGTTAACGTTAACTAAAAGTAACAGATACATGTTTGAAATGGCTAACGTTAGTTACAAGTAACAGATAAATGGTTGAATTAGTTAACGTTAACTAAAAGTTGCTGATAAATGTTTGAAAAAATGGTTGAAATAGTTAACGTTAGCTAAAAGTAACAGATAAATGGTTGAAATAGTTAAGGTTAACCAAACATAACAAATAAATGTTTGAAAAAATGTTTGAAATAGTTAACGTTAGCTAAAAGTAACAGATAAATGGTTGAAATAGTTAAGGTTAACCAAACATAACAAATAAATGTTTGAAAAAATGGTTGAAATAGTTAACGTTAGCTAAAAGTAACAGATAAATGTTTGAAAAATGTTTGAAATAAAAAGTGGAAATAGTTAACATTAGCTAAAAGTAACAGATAAATGGTTGGAATAGTTAACGTTAGCTAAAATTAACAGATAAATGGTTGGAATAGCTAACGTAAGCTAAAAGTAACGGATCAATGTTTGAAATTGCTAACGTTTGCTAAAAGTAACGGATACATGTTTGAAATAGTTAACGTTAGCTAAAATTAACATAAATGGTTGGAATAGTTAACGTTAGCTAAAATTAACATAAATGGTTGGAATAGTTAACGTTAGCTAAAATTAACATAAATGGTTGGAATAGTTAACGTTAGCTAAAATTAGCAGATAAATGGTTGGAATAGTTAACGTTAGCTAAAATTAACAGATAAATGGTTGGAATAGTTAACGTTAGCTAAAAGTAACGGATACATGTTTGAAATAGTTAACGTTAGCTAAAAGTAACGGATACATGTTTGAAATAGTTAACGTTACCTAAAAGTAACGGATACATGTTTGAAATAGTTAACGTTACCTAAAAGTAACGGATACATGTTTGAAATAGATAACGTTGCTAAAATTAACAGATAAATGGTTGGAATAGTTAACGTTGAATAAAAGTAATAGATAAATGGTTGGAATAGTTAACGTTAGCTAAAAGTAACAGACACATGTTTGAAATAGTTAACGTTAGCTAAAAGTAACAGATAAATGGTTGGAATAGTTAACGTTAGCTAAAAGTAACAGATAAATGGTTGGAATAGTTAGCTAGACTTAACTGAGAAATGGTTGACAATAGTTGGTTAGAAGTAACAGATAAATGGATTAAATAGTTAGTGAAAAAGTAATCGATAGAAGCTTGAAATGTTTTTTTTACTGAAATACCATGAAGGCGACCCTAGATACTAGTATATATCTGTTCCTAAGTGGAAATATATGTAAGCTTTTATTGCTATTTATGAGCAGGGTTTATAATTAAATAGTAATTAATACCTCCAGAGTTTGAACCAGAGCGATGTCTTCCACATCATCCCTGTCAGATAATTAATACTCGCCATTTATTCACTTATCCAACAAGCCCACAAACCTCAGCTTTCAGTTAAAATTAAGAGCTAATTTTCACTCCAGCCCATAACCACCTGAAAAGAAGCAGCCTGAATTTAATATCAAAAATCTCCCCTCTCGATAACATTCGACCTGGAATAATTCCTCGCCGCCCGATGTAACCGTGTAATGTAATCTTTCCCCCTGTGAGATTTACGATAAAAGAAAAAATTAATACATTAAAGTTAATTTACATGCCTTTGTTAAATTTCACCTGAGGGTATCTATTACCTTTATATTGTATTAAAGTGTGAGGAGCCGTTAATTAATGCTTTACCAGGATATATCTGCTATCTCAAACTTAGTGGGCTGTTTAAAGATTGGTGCTAATGTTTGACTGTGTAATTACCCGTTAAGGTGATTTTCCTCTTCAGTGCACAGCAGGATCTGGTTTAACCAGCAGGACCTTTTTAGTTCGTCTGCATGGCAGAATTCACCTTTATGCATGTTTTTATTATCAGTCCAGTCCATCTACAGCCGGTGGTACAGTCTGAACTTTGCTTCTGCTCTTTGAACAAATCACTAACTAGTCTGATTGTGCGGCCATGAAGTAAACCAGAGAAGAGGCTAAACTGGCAACTACAGTTAGATAGTGAAACTCACATGTTTATCTGTATGACACCTTTCAAAGTTCCCTACAAAAGTCAAAGTAATTTATTAGAACCACCTTTAAAAGCACAACGAGGAGGACAACGATGAAATAGCACCTGCACTTTATAATCTATTTATTTGTCTAATTTATTTTGATCTGAATGTTTTTACTTGCTTTTACTGCCGAGAGCTGCTAAACTGTTTTTCGTTGTTTTTCCATGACAATGACAATAAAGTCTCCAAGTCTAAGTCTAAAAAAATGCATTAAATTTAGGGATGCTCATTTTGAAAAATGTTCTCAACCGATCACCGACCCCTCGTTAACCGATTATTAACCGTTAACCGACAAGATTTGTGCCTCGTACCAGCTGCAGGAGCACAACAGATATTCGTTGACGGGAGTCAGACATTTTTTCAGACATTTTTTGGATATGTTTTGGACTTTTCTTCTGCCTTTCTTCCACCTTTTTGGAATTTTTTTGGTAATTTTTCGATATTTTCCCAAGTTTTCTTCTGCAAATTTGTAGACATTTCCCTGTAATTTTTCGGATATTTTTTGGACATTTTTCTGATTTTTCCTATGCTTTATTTCCGCATTTTTCTGTATTTTTTCGGCCCTGTCAGTTTTTCCTCAACAAAATTTAGCACAAGTTTGGAGCGTTATTTAACCTCCTTCTCGAGCTAGTATGACATGGTTGGTACCAATGGATTCAATTGGTTTTTCTAGTTTCATATGACACCAGTATCATCACTCTAGATTTAAAACTGAGCCCGCTACTTGTATTTAAGTACAGTACTTGAGTAAATGTACTTTTGACCCCTGCTGCTGGAGACTCTTCACAATATATATATCTTGCTCTCATGACGACCCGTCCTGATCTTTCCATCTCTGCCTCAGGATGAGATATCATGTCTAAACCGACTCCCTCTGTTCATCAGCAGTAATGTGTCACTCACTGCATGTTTCTCTACCTGAATGAAGTGTCATCCTCAGCTCGAGGAGCCGGGATAAAACAAGGCTTTGGTGTCATCTTGTCAGACGTGGAGGACCGAGGCAGAGACAAAGGTGACAGGAGGAAGATAAAAACATGAGACGCTGCCTCATGAGTGATTCAAACCCCCTCAGAGAGTCTCAACATCGGACACTCGACGTGAACCTGAAGGCTGGAGCAGCGATCAGAGAGAAATGTGGTGGATGGATGTGCTATGTGGAAAGTACATTTACTCAAGTAGGGTACAAATTTGAGTACTTGTACTGTACTTTACTTGAGTATTTCCATTTTATGCTACTTTATACTTCTACTACACTACATCTCAGAGGTAAATATTGTACTTTTTACTACATTTGTCTGACAGCTTATCATTTTATCAATTTCAAAAAGTAAGAAAAACAATAAGAAAAATGCTCATAAAAAAAACATAAATATTTAGATATAATCTTTAAAAAATATTATTAGAAATCACGTCAATGTTTTTTGTACTCTTCCGTTACAAAAATTACAATATAGATTGGCTATAGACAACTGTGACTAAGTATGTGTATTTATGTTTATGTTATGATCTTTTTTTTGTATGATTTGTATGTTTAAAAATATATATGTATACGTCTATTATTATTATTACTATTTTAATAATACTGTGGTTTATGTGATAATTCTGCTCTTCATCTTACTTTTTGTTTATTATTTTTATTTATTTATGTTTTATAATATATTTTTTCTTTATAAAAATGGACGACATGCACACTTCTGTATTTGGTATTTCACACTGAATAGATTGCAAAGTTATGTTGTTGATGAAAAAGGAAAATTAAATTAAATAAAAAAAAATATTATATATATATATATAAACAAACACACATACAAAAACAACAACAACAACAACTGTAATACAGTCTATTTAAATGTAGTGATATAATCCCAATTATTTTTTGCCTTTTTCCTTCTTTCATTACAGAAAATATTTCAAAGTTTTAAAGTTTTTCTTTACATTTTTATTTATGATTAACTATGCACATTTATTTATTTATTCTCTTTATGTAAAATATTTTATTGTTATTTTCAATAATCAATTCAACATCTGGCCAAGAGGACAGTTGCAGATTTTAATAAATTGTTGACTCCGCCAATAACAATAAAAAAAATTATATCTAAACAGGATGTAAAAATATTGAATAGTTATTGCTGAAAAATGCCACAAATACAGTAAAAAATTATGTTTTCTGCATCCTCTATGGACGCCATGAAGTTAGGAACTAAATACATTTTATATGATTGTGATTTGTGTCTTAATTGTGGCTTTATAGTCATAATAAATATAATATATGCACACGTATCTGCCATTCTGCCACTCACTCACTGTATTTCAAAGGTAGCCTCTGTGTTGTTACTCTAAATTAGTCCTGACCCTAAAACCTTATCTCCGCTCCACAGACAAACCTCCAAAGAGACTCGCTGAGGGTCCGACCCACCTGAATGTCTCACAGAGAGCAAACAAACAGAGCAATGAGGCACCATGGGAAAAAAAAAGATGAAGGAGAGAGCGGATGAAAGGTTGAGGGGAGGCTGTGACAGACAGCGAGGATGAGGGGCTGAAAAAGGCTCTGTTGAATAAGAGCAATCAGAAACTGTAGCTACAGACGGGAGGCTGTGAGAGATCTGCTGGGAGGAAGGTTACCATTTTATAAACTAAAATATAAAGAAAGAGCTGCAGACGAGGTGAACTAACTTCCGTTTAAACTAGGGCTGTCAATATTCAATATTTCCATCATGTTTTCTACATTGTCTGAAACGCTCTTTTAATTAAATCATCTCGTTGTGCCCTCGTCTTCTACAATATTATAATGGCTCCCAACAGGAGAATTAGCGCCACCAGCTGTTTATCTTGATGCGCTCAACTCCTAATATTCACATAATGGTAGTGGATGGAAACGAGCATTCATTTGCATTTCTTTTACGATTTTCTTTTGCGATTTCCTTTTGCGATTTTCTTTTAGTGATTTTCTCTTTTTCAGATTTTCTTTTACAATTTTCTTTTGCGATTTTCTTTTGCAGATTTTCTTTTGGTGATTTTCTTTTACGATTTACTTTTGCGATTTTGTTTTGCAATTTCTTTTAGCGATTTTCCTTTAGCGAATTTCTTTTGGCGATTTTCTTTCAGCGATTTTCTTTTACCGATTTTCTTTTACCGATTTTCTTTTGGCGAATTTCTTTCAGCAATTTTCTTTTACCGATTTTCTTTTGGCGATTTTCTTTTGGCGATTTTCTTTTGGCGATTTTCTTTTACCAATTTTCTTTTGCGATTTTATTTTAGTAATTTTCTTTTGGCGATTTTCTTTAACCGATTTTCTTTTACCAATTTTCTTTTTTAGTGATTTTCTTTTGGCGATTTTCTGTAAATTCAGTTAAAATTTGCACTACATTTGGATGGAAACCTGGCTAGTGTTTAGCTAATCTCTATAAATGTAGGCAACGGGACAAGATTTTGGTATCGGAAGCGTTCTGGTTTCCGTTTATAGTCAAAGTAGTATTGACCAATCACGTTCGGGCAGGTTTTGGTTGAATGCAGATGAACAGTCCAGGTGGAAGCATTGGTCGAAATGCAATCTAGGAACTCACCGGCTATGATTTAGCTTTTTATTACATTAAAATTAGCTTGTAAACTGGCTACTTGTGAAACAATCCGGTCGTACACGTCGTCTCTCATCTCTGGTTACTAATAAGACTGTAAACAAAAAGCAGCGTACGGAAAAGGAAGTCTTGCCTCGGATAAACCCCGGAAATATAGTTCCTTGCCCCCAGAGGCTTATCCGTCGTTAGACCGATAAGTTTACCGTTTTGGTTCACCGTCACTGCTCTCATAGCGTTGTTTTACGCTGAAGCAGACCATTGTTTTCAGAGAAAAAGCTCTATAAACCCACCGTACACTACCTGCTCAGCACTAAACAGCTGACAGACACAGTAGCAGTTAATTGTGGGTTTTTTTCCGCTCATCAGTATGCAGTGTTCATGTTTGCGTTGGTGTGTCTATTATTCATGTGAACTATATATATCACCACGTGTGTGTTTATGTGTGGGTGTATACATGCAGTCTATACGTAGCCGGCTAAATTACTGTAATTACTTCTCAAGCTGCGAGTAACTCGGGCATGTTTTATTCTCCATCTGGACCCAGACTGCACACAACAGTGATGATTTTCTCTTGTCTGCTTCCCTTTGTTTGTCTCTCTCCTGCTATCCATCTAGCCCCGAGGTTTTTAAACTGTGAGGCGCTCCTCCCCGGGGGGGTGTGGGAGAGTTGAAGGGGGCGGGGGGGCACGGAGGGAGAGAGGTGAGGCGAAGATACCGCATGAGGTGAAAGGCACAGGTGCATGCAGGTGCTCTAAAAACAACAGGACGTTAGTTATTGTAGTTTGGTCTGCTGATTCGGCGGCTCACCAACACTGTCAGCAGTTACAGCAGCGGCGGCAGCCGCGGCTGGGACTCAAAGCACACGGAGGCTATAAAGGTACTTTTAAACTGTTGGCGACCCATTGCTGCAATTTGTCCGTCTAAACAATCCACCAAGATCTACGTCTGAAAACATTTTAAGCGAGAAACAGGCGAGGCCACTGCTGAATCTTGTTTCATTGTACAACTAGATCACCTAGTTTAACAGCTTGGTCCAAGTTTCCTGAGCCGGACGCGTCGTTCTGGACGGACTCATACAAACCCTCTCCAACTCGCCGCAACACTCCCACCATGCACTGGGTGACTGCTTCTCCTGTTTCAATAGGAAACGTATGGAAAGCGCAGTGGAAATACGCCGATAGAGGAGCACTCGTGCCGGTGAGTGGAACCACCGTCACGCCCTCCTGAAAACGTAAACAAATGACTGTTCTCGCCTTTTCATTTTGAAAGAGCAACGGCCAATGAGGAAACTCCAACACTCGGCCGACCAATCGTGTAACTTCATGGTTCTCTGCGGTCCAGCCAAAAAGACACTTCTTATAACTCCAGAACTTGCCTGATAATCATCACGTTCTTCAGTATCAAAGTAATCCAGTGACAGTTGTCTGTACATCTATAGGTACACCGCAAACAGGAACTGCTAATTTAGCACTTTTAATGGTGGCAATTTGCCAAAAAACAAATAACGCCTAAAAGAAACAGGTCTCAGGTTGTAGCCTAAAGCGTAACTGTGGCAACATGATACCTCCCGTTCACATCCCCCAAAGCATTATAGTTCATAAACGTAGGGCATGATTATCCCCCAAATATAATTAAAACAAAAAATGATAATAAGAGTGACAAAATCCATTATGATTAACTTTTTGATGGGTGGGGGGTGTTGGGAGACACAGTTGATTCACCCACAGTGTCAGACCTGATCTAGCCTGGCTGCCTCCTTCACACATGCAACACCCGCACAGGATTTCTGGGAAATATCTCCTGGCCTCTTCCAGTACACACCCCCACATCCTCCAGTTTCCCCATCCCCCCCATCCCATCATCATCCAGATTTGGGTTGTGGACCTCCGTGTCTTTTAGAGGAGCTAGTGATCTGTAAACTGACAAATGAAGCCCTGAAGCCGCCGGCCTCGTCATACCTACAGTGCTGCTCTAGCTGGAGAGTTTCATTGTTTAGGTGTCTGATGATAATATAATGAGCATGTGGCATCACATGTATCCTCATTGTCACAAATGAAACACATACAACTAAAAGACATTAGCCAGCTGCCTCGACACGCCATACCCGCACATTAGAGAAGAATAATTAAGGAAATTGTGTTTTTGTTTGACCTTTATACAGCTGTAAAGTAGCTGCACAGTTATATATAGCATGTATATTGTATTGTGCACAACCCTGTCTCCTAAAACTTGAACTGATTTGTTTTGCCAAATATGTTTCTAGGAAAAAAGTATTTGCTGCCTGTGTTATGCTCTGTGGCAAAGTTTTTGTTGGTTTCTTGTACTACAGTACGTGCAATCACACAACTTTGACACCAAAGACCGATGTTTTGCATCCCGAATCCTGCGTTTGATTAGATTTAGGCAAAAAAAAAAAAAAAAAGTGCTTTGGTTAAGGTTCGGGAAAAATATTATTTTGATTTTTGGTAGAATATTAATGAAATAAACACTTATTGTCAAAGTGTTTCAACTCACTTTTTCAATATTTAACCAAAGACAAACCATCTTTCACTAACCTTAAAGTTGCTGTTTGTAACTTCTTACACTTACACTCTTATAAATCATTGCGGGTTGGTGTCCCATGCGTGCTCGCGTGTGGCTACGCTGTTCCAACACAAACTACACGGAAGCACCAAAACCGCAAAGTTATATCTAGTGAAGAGCGTCTTGCAAAACAGGGTTAACTCTTCCTGCTTCGGAGGACGCGGGGGAGACCGTAGCTTTGGTCTCCAGGGCCGGAGTCTCTGCTGTACTCTGCTCCTCTGCCTGCCTGCCTTCACTCACACACCGCGCTCGTTCTCACTCGCACTCTCGCTCTACTCTCACGTGCATGCGCGCACACTCCACACTGCAGAAGAGTTAGTTGAGCTCTGAGAATATCTAGTGAATGTAGAGTGGACGTTTGTGCAGAAATAACTGCTGCAGCTCCTCCAGACCAACAGAGGTTTCCCGTGTCTTGTGAAGTGACGGGGCTCCGCAGCGAGAAACGTTATCGTCTCCGACCAAAACTCCGGCGTCTCCCCTGTTCCCTCCGGCCGCGGTCGGGAGGCTGAAGCAGGAAAAGCCAACACTAGGATCAGCATTGATTCATGGAGAGACCTTCGTCTGGTCAGCTAACATTACTGCCAAGCAGCTGAAATATAGAGTGATATTGTGGTTTTAGCTGACGTGTGTCTCCTCACTGTGTTGAGCGATGCTCGTTCATGTCTATGTAGAGCGAGCACAAGCACGAGCAACAGGACGCTGACTTTCGTTGACTTAACGGCTACAGGTGTCGCTGTTAACAAGCAATTTCTGATTCTTACAAACAGTCCCTTTAAGTGCTGAGCGTCTAAACAGAACCACAAATAACTTTATTTATGTTTTTGCAATTGGGAACTGGATGGCAAATACTTTTCTGCAGTTAAATGCAGATAAAACGGAAGTCCTGATTCTTGCTCCACTCAGCGATTGGTGCCTTATCGTCATCCACTCGGTCTAGTCTGCATTATCTTTGTGTGATTTTTTACCAAAAAGACAAATTCAAGGCTTCAAAACGGCAGTCCACAAACCAATGGGCGACGTCACGGTCACTATGTCCACTTATTATATACAATTTATGGGTAAAACCTGTTTATATTCCCGAAACTAAGGCGCCGAAAACATGTCAAACCGCATCCAGTCATAGTGACCACAAACAAAAAAATGCTGCACCTTCTCCAGCTCTCCAGTTCTGTCTTTGTGTGAGGACACTCAGCAGCTACATCCACAAAACCATTACATTTGTGTGCATGCATCTGTGCATGTATATGATAATGGACTTTATATGTTTGGGGGTGTTTGTGCACATTCTGCATAATGTGTGTGCACCCAGTGTGTGTGTGTGTGTGAGAGTCTAAATGAACAATGGCGACCATGTGGTGCTGCAGTGGTGGTAATTGATGAATGGGATGTTTAAAGAGCAGAATATGAATGAAGAAGAGAGGAGCCCGGGGGAATACTCCACACCATTGTAATCAAAGCCTTGATAGTGTCCCCGCCTTTGACTAATGGTCCCAAAAAGAAGCCTCTTTACAGCCTGCCGCTTCAATTCCCTTTACTCCGCGTGACGCAGACCTCCAGAGAGAGGCCGCCAGGGTGGGAGGGCGACTCATGTTCCGATCTTTAACACCAGCACAACCTTTGCTGTCACTCAAATACAGGTGAGATACCTGAGTGCCGGGGTGGAGGAAGTATTCAGATCCTTTACTTCAGTAAAAATACCAATGCAACTGTGTAAAAATACTCGTTCTTTGTTACCTCTTTGAGCCTCAAACAATTATTTAAATTAAAATAAATGAGCTGTTTAGAGGGGAAATGTCTCTTTGGTGGAACAACTCATCGACATCTGAAAAGCCTAGAATCGTCAGGATTTTATCTATACTCCTACTCTTATAAATACTCCTTATTGGTTCGGTTCTTTATTGATACTCTTATTGGTTCTTTTTCATGAGTAAATAACTACTTTTTAATATAATATTTAAAAAAAAAAAAAATTCAGAACATAGAATAATGTTTTATATTAAATAATAATGTTAAATAATAATTTAGCACCGGTGCTTGTTTAATATACCGAGTTTTGGTACCCATCCCTAGCTGGAATGTAACTAAGTACATTTATTAAAGTATTGTACTTAAGTATAAATTCAAGGTACTTGTACTTTACTTGAGTATTTCCATTTTATTCTTCTACTCCACAACATCTCAGAGGGAAATATTGTACTTTTTACTCCACTACATTTGTCTGACAGCTTTAGTTACATTTCAGATTGGTAGTAGTAGATAAATAGAGTTTTGAATGCTGGACTTTTACTTGTAGTATTTTCACAGTGTGGTATCAGTACTTTCACTTCAGTGAT
>CAKALU010068280.1:0-15007 GCA_916700995.1 Hozukius guyotensis
CGCGTTCGCGTGTAGCCGCGTGTAACTAATAAATCTGTTAATTTACGCATTCACACATCCGGAGTTTTTTCTTTTACCAGCTGTTCTTCCTGCATTTGGCAGCTTCAGCTGTGTTACTTTTAGCCTGGATTAAAGGGACTGTTTGTAACTTTTTAAGCGTATAAATGTAGCGGGTCCCCTCACATGCGCGTTCGCATATGCGCGCTCGCGTGTGGCCGGAGCCTCGTCTCCGCTGCCTGCTCTCCTTCACTCAGACAGAGCGCGCGTCCTCGCTGTCTCGCTCCACCTCTAGACGTGAACGCGTGCTCACTACACACTGCAGAAGAGTTAGTTTAGCTCTGAGAATATCTAGTGAATGTAGAGTGGACGTTTGTGCAGAAATAAATGCTGCAGCTCCTCCAGACCAACAGAGGTTTTCCGTGTCTTGTGAAGTGACGGAGCTGTGCAGAGAGTTACGTTGTCTTCTCGTTACCGACCGGGTGCCGGTGTCTCCTCTGCTCTCTCCGACTGCGGGTGGAGCCTAGGACTCTGATAAATTCAGGTTCTTTTAAATCAGGTGAGCAGAGTTAAAAACCAGGCAGAAGTCTAAAGTCAAATTAACATGACATGGGTCTAAAATGAATGATTAATCTAAAAGCTAAAAGGAATAAAATGCTACTAGCAACAAGGTTAAAACCCTATAAAAAAGTCCAGTCCAATCCAGTGATCCAGTCTAATCTAATCCGGCTCTTTAATCCAGTCCAGTCCACTCCAGTCCAATCCAGCGATCCTCTCGTGTCCGCGTCTTAGCTCCTCCCGTACTCCTACCAGCCGTCTGCCCGTCTCGGCCGTCTCTCCAGCACCGTCCGAAAGTTTTCTGAGTGAATCGGCGTTGGCGGACACGGTCTGCTACATGTAGTCTCACAGGAGCTCTCAGGTCACTGGGTTGGTAGGTAGTAGTCAGGAGAGCCGTTCTGCTGCACCGCTGTCCCTGGACTGTCTCTGACTGAAGATCTCCTCTGCTGTGAGCCGCTCTCTCCTTTTTGTCCTCTCCACCTTTGCTGCATCCTGCTAATTGCAGGCGCTCCGCCACACCTGCTGCTCCTCTCCTAATCAGTCTCTTTGATTGGGTGTGTGGCTGTCCACGGGTCTAGTTCATGGCATCTTAAAACACTTCAATCTACATATTAAAAGCAAGCCAAACAACCAACATGCAGGATAAAACACACAAAACAGAATAAAAACAATAAAACATGCAAAATAGAATAAAATCAACCATAAAATATAAATCATGCACTAGTCATTTTTTTGACCCCGTCACATCTTTATTAGTATTAGATCAGCTCAGACATAAACAGCTGTTAAAGCTGACTGACAGCTGATCCAGCTGTGATCAGCTGCTGCTGTCATCAGAAACAGACGTCGCTTCAGAGGAAACGACCGTCTCATGTCTAAACTAAACTGTTTTTCGTCGTTTTCCATGACAATGAAAATAAAATCTCTATTCTATTCTATATTCTATTCTATGTCTCTAAAAACATATTTCCTCTCTTCCTCACTTCTCGTGTCTTTTCCCCGCCTCCTCCGCTCTCATCTCCCGTGGGCGGGACTAAGACGCGAGGAGAGGAGTCAAGCCGTATAAAAGAACAAATGGGTAAGGCCCGAAGAAGAGATACTTCCGGTGTGTTTGATATAGCAGCAGCAGCAAAGCAGTGTCTGCCGAGCCTTCCCTTGTCAACTCTTTGCCGTTAGCTAGCTCAGCCAGCTAACTGAACATGGGACTCATTGTGTCAACATAAGACGAGTAACGCAGGATATAACTGGATATGGGGTGACATCGTAGATAACGTTACCTAACAATAAGGTACCATCGTATGTCTCCGTGTGTACAGAGTGGAAGAGAAACTTAAAGTTTCTGTCACTATATGAAGATGTCTAAAGTCCAGATGCTGAGAGAACTGGTGAATCAGAGACAAAGTGCGGCTGCTGAGGAGATCCTGGATCTGATTGAAAGAAGCAGAGCAGAGAACACAGACTGGTGTTATTCAGAAGAGGAGAAACACCGACAACACAAACTACTGGACGCTTCAGGTGTTTCACTCAGAGCAGGTCTGTAAACATCTATTACTGTCGCACACCTAATTTAATGAATTAAATACAATGTAATGCTACAATATCATCATGAAGCAGTCTGCGGTGAGTGAATGCAGCATGGGTATTAGAGATATTAGGAGTATGCTGCCTCGGTAGAAGCAATTTATTTCACAATTTCTACTGGTTGATCTTCATCTCCATAAATTGTGTTTTCAGGTCACTATGCTGAGTCTCATGTCATTTCTGTTTCTTTATCAATTTAGTTTTGTTCTTGTGGTTGTATTTGGGCATGTTTAAAGGGATAGTTCAGGTGTTTTGAAGTGGGGTTGTATGAGGTACTTATTAGGGATGCTAATTTTGAAAAAAAAATGTAACCGATAACCAACCCACGTTAAAGCTGAAGTAGGCGAGATTGGAGCAAATATGATTAAAAAAAAGTTATTTCTATAAAACGGTCGCTATATCCTGACAGTAGTACATGAAACAGGTAACTTGAAAAAAATCGTGCCTCTGTGTCCTCCGGTACTCCTAACGGCATCTGCAAGATTTCACAGTCCGGAGGAAAACAAGCAGTAAGAGCTGATCTGAGGTCTGCTGTCCAACTGCCGTCTATGAGAGCCGGCTGTCAATCACCCGTGAACTCTGACCAAACGGTCAAACTAGGCAGCGCTGATCAAATATGAATCAATATTATCTCTCTGTAATGCCTATTTCTCTCCTCAAATGTTTTCAGAATCATCTTGTAGTGCACGGTTTAGCTGTAAAATGAGAAAGTTTGTGACGCTGCCGCCATTGTAAAATCTGGTGAAGGAACGCTAGGTTCCGGTCACATGACCAGAGCACAGCCAATAGGAACACTCTCTCAATGAAATGACCTGTGATTGGTCAAAGTCTCCCGTCACAGGCTAAATTTTCTAAAGCCTGAAAACAGAGCCATGAGGAGGAGCAGAAGTCTACTTTTCTCTCAGAACACTTGAATTACAATATGCTGAAAGGTTATTATGGACTTTTTGCCCAATGATGCCAAAAATATACTGCCTACCCCTACCTTAATTATAGGCTGAAATTCAGTAATTAAAAACAAAGAACAATAATTAAATCTGAACATGTATTGGTCACTTACTGTATATATTGGACACCAACATATCTGCATCCCTAACATGATTACATGTGAACCCACAAACAGACTTTGCGACCCAGTACACGATCTGCCCCTCCAGATCGTGTACTGATGGGTGGGAAGACAGCAATTGCGCTCGTCAGGTATAGTTTCAGATCATTGTGTAATAAGCATGTGTGCATTATATGCATATAGCACATTGTTGATTTGTGTTAGTGGGCTGTAGTTATGGAGAGCTTTGACAAATCTCCACCATCTTACTCTCATTACTACTGGGGTATCATCATATCTCCCAACTAGGAGTGTAACGGTACACAAAAGTTGCTATGCGGTTCATACCCCGGTTTCGGTGTCACGGTTTGGTGCAAGTTCGTTACAGCGGGGAAAAATGCACAAGGATCCTTTTTTTTTTATTTATTTTGAACAGACAGTAGTGCAAGTGTCAAAGACAAAATCGTCTGCTGGGGACTGAGGTAACATTTTGCCCACTGGCAACTTTGGTAAACTATTTTCATTATTCATGATCGGCACATCTGGATCTCGAATGTGCGTTAGCATGTTGGATGTGTTTAAATTAACATCCCCTACAATGGTGGAGCAACGGCATCACTCCGTCCTCGTCTTATACACAACTCTCTCTCCGTTGCTGTTGTAGCTGACCGGGAACCCGCAGGCAGGTCTTCTAGCTCCGGTGTACACCAATCCGCTTGTTGTGCTAACCTCAGTACATGTGTCTTACGACATACGGCTAAAAGTTTCTGGGCGGAAATCGCACTTGTGGAATTTGTTGATTCTGTATTATAATTCACTTTATTGTGGTCTCTTTTTTTTTCTCTCTCCAGAGCCCCCACACATTAAAGAGGAACAGGAGGAACTCTGGAGCAGTCAGGAGGGAGAGCAGCTTCAAGGACTGGAGGAAGATGATATCACCAAGCTCACATTCACTGCTGTCTTGGTGAAAAGTGAAGATGAGGAAGAGAAAGCTCAGTCCTCACAGCTTCATCAAATACAAGCTGATGAACAGATACAAGCTGAGGAGGACTGTGGAGGATCACAACCAGCCAAGAGGCTGAGAGTGTTAGTGAAACAGCGACTAACTGCAGCCGTTGAAGAGATATTTGGGTTGTTTGAAACAACGTTAGCAGAGTATGACAAAGAGATTGAAGGTCTACAGAAGCTGCTGGAAGAGGCTGTAAAGCTTGATGGCCGGGTTAACACAGCAGGTACGTAGAAGGTTTTTCAGAAAGTAATCTATTAAACGGCCAGTGTGTAACAATTAGGAGGATCTTTTGGCAGAAATAGAATATGATATTAATAACAGGGCTGTCAAAGTTAAAGAACGTGTTAAAGCAAATTCGTTTTTTGGCAAGGAAAAACTGGCATGGCCCTTTTCAAAGGGGTCCCTTGACCTCTGACCTCAAGATATGTGAATGACAATGGGTTCTATGGGTACCCACGAGTCTCCCCTTTACAGACATGCCGATAATCACATGCAGTTTGGGGCAAGTCATAGTCAAGTCAGCACACTGACACACTGACAGCTGTTGTTGCCTGTTGGGCTGCAGTTCACCATGTTATGATCTGAGCATATTGTTTTATGCTAAATGCAGTACCTGTGAGGGTTTCTGGACAATATTTGCCATTGTTTTGTGTTGTTAATTTATTTCCAATAATAAATATAAACATACATTTGCAAAGCAAGCATATTTGTCCACTCCCATGTTGATAAGAGTATTAAATACTTGAAAAAACATCTCCCTTTAAGGTACATTTTGAACAAATAAAAAATGTGTGATTAATTTGCGATTAATTGCTTTGATTAAATATTTTAATCGATTAACAGCCCTAATTAATAAGTATGTTTTCATTAGTGTATAATCACCTGATGATAAGAATCGTTGTGTTTTCGTTACCATAGAATGAGTCGTTTATATCTACATAGGGAGTGGGTCCTCTCTCCACAGAGCCCGCCATGTTGCACCGCCATGTTTCTACGGTAGCCCAGAACGGACAAACCAAACTCTGTTAACTTTTCCTGCTTGGGCCAGAGTCGATAACGTTACTCGCTCCTGTCACCGCCGCTCTCTCTCTCTTGCTTCACCACTCACTTCCCACATACACACACACACTCTACACACTGGCTCTGCTGCAAATGACCTACGCTACTCATACAACAACTGGCTCTAGAGAGACAACTGGAATTCTCTGCTTAGCCTGCTGCCCCCGCTACCCGGCCCCAGATAAGCAGAAGAAAATGGATGGATGGATTGATGGTTTAGTTCCAGTTGTAGATTGAATAAAGACCTTTGTGAAATCATCAACTATCAAATCAAGCTAACTTAGTCATCCACATATGAAGAACAAGGCCCTTGTCCATGCTTGAAAATGTATTTTCCTTTAGTGCAGCAGCCCAGAAACACCAAACAATTTCCTGAGCTGAATGCGACCGATCCAAACTCATCTTGTCTCAATATCAATTTAGTTACTAGATTTTAGTCTGAACAGTCGCTTCACTCATTAAATATATGGCATTTTCTGTGTGATATATATTTTACTGAAGGGGAAAGTTATATTAAAGTTTAATAATGTCGAAAGACGTTCAGGTACGTCTGCTAAATAATACACTGTATTGGCCTGATCAATATCAGTTAAGTCTGTTCTTGTCCTTCCTGTTAGATGATCCACAGCTGTTGGCGATTAAAGAAGAGGTATCGTCTGAGCAGCAGGAGTGGAGGACCAGTCTGGACCAGGAGGACCCAGAGCCCCCACACATTAAAGAGGAACAGGAGGAACTCTGGAGCCGTCAAGGACTGGAGGAAGATGATATCACCAAGTTCCCATTTACTGCTGTCTCTGTGAAGAGTGAAGATGAAGAGAAAGCTCAGTCCTCGCAGCTTCATCAAATACAAGCTGATATACAGATGGAGACAGGAGCTGATGGAGAGGACTGTGGAGGATCAGCACCAGACAGGATCTTTGGACCAGCTCGTGATTCACAGCAAGAAAGTAATGAAAAGACACATTCTTCTGATCATGACACTGAAAACAGTGATGATTATTCACAAGAGATGAGTCAAACTCTCTCAGGATTAGTAACTCCAGTGGAGGAACTCTGCGGTGGTAAACCGGTTAATAGCATAGACAACACGAGTGTTGACACAGGAGGGAAACCATTTAGTTGTTCAATTTGTGGGAAAGGTTTTAGTCACAAGTGTGATTTGGAGAGACACTTAAGATTTCACACAGGGGAGAAACCATTCGGTTGTGTCTTCTGTGAAAAAAACTTTACTGAAAAGACAGATTTGAAGAGGCACATCAGAGTCCACACTGGTGAGAAACCATTCAGTTGCTCCATATGTGGTAAAATATTCAGCCAGAATGAAAACCTGCGCAGACATGAAAGAATTCACACAGGGGAAAAACCGTTCGGCTGTCCAGTTTGTACAAAGAAATTTACCCACAGAGGGGCGCTAGTTGTACACACGAGAATTCATACAGGAGAGAAACCATTTGGCTGCTCACTCTGTGGAAAAAGGTACATTGACACAGGAAATCTGAAGAAGCACATGAGGGTCCACACAGGAGAGAAGCCTTTCAGTTGCAGCGTTTGTGGAAGAAGATTTAATTTTCAGTCTCAGGTCAAAAACCACAAGTGCTCTGGTGAGAGCAGTGTAACTATAGCCCATCAGTCATGAGCGGAAACCATTCCAGTCAGTGCTGGGATTAGGGATGCAGCCACACACGAATGCTGCCCACAGCTTGTGTTAACGTAGATTATGGTTAATTTTTAAATAGTGCCCAGGGCCTTTATTAGCTCAACTGCAGAGAGAACTAGGCCTTTATTCAACAGCTTATATTAGAGACGGGCCTTTAAATTTCCCTGTTTTATAAGTGTACTATATCATAGTTTAGTAAGAGGCCTTCCATGTTTACCAGTTGTTTTGATAATTCAGTATAATGTACATTTCCACAGCACTAAATCCATTCGTACAACAACAGAGTAATGTCATATCATCACTGCTGCTTTTACCTCGTCTTTTTTGCAAAGACACTGTTTCTGTTTAGCAATCATTTCCAGTTACTTCTTCCTTGCATTTTTTTTCCCCCAAGTGATACTAAGGTACCGTTAATGAAACTCAACATTTCCTGCACAAATTGAAATGTTTTCCAGTGGCTAAACGGACATAATCATTCCCATTTCTGATGGGCTATTTTATTTATTTTTTTAATTTCAATTATTGAAATTAGTGAGTGAACAAAAACATTGTGGTAGTAGTGCGGTATAATACAACAGCAAACACTCCCTGAGCAGCTCCTACTGAAGAGCAGCTGGTGTATCTGTTCACAGTGCAGCCAAACAAACTGGCATTTTAATAAAGGAGACAGTCAATATAAATTGCAACCGTGATTTCATGCTGTACACTGTGCTGCTGTGTGTAGTTATACTCACAACAGAGGACATGGTGAAAGGAGTTGGAGGTGTCCAGACTGTCGCCCATAGCTCACTGTGGTTGCTCCTTGTTCCCTTACTCCCTGCAATATTTAAAACGGATCAGCTCTCAAAAAGTGACATGGTTGTAGGGGAGTGAGCGTGGAAATGATCCCGCACTAACAACAAAAAATACTTTGTCGAGAGGTAATTACAGAATTACATTCAATGACTATTGCTGAAAAAACGGCGTCCATAAATGGTACCAACAACTGACTTCATGAAAATGTTTAATTTATCATCTGTTCTTTCATTGTATACATACAAGAATGTTCTGGGTGGATGTAGCTAACGTTCTACAAACGAAACTTAAGATTAGTGTTGAAATGAATGTTTGATGTAATGATATATTTTAGACAAGATAAGATTGGATATAATATGCTGTATATAATACAATTATTTATTATTTTTGGAAAATTTCCATAAGAATAAATAGTCAGGAACCCAGCCAATTTTCCTGCATTTTATTAATGAATTTCAACAGTATAGCACCATCATAACCTTTATTAAAAACAAAAAATGATTATTAAATGATTATAATATGATGTATATAAAATAAACACAAACCCTGGCATTATGAAATGTATATGGAATTATTTTTGTTTTGTCTTCTTTTTGTCTTTTTTTTTCTTGTTAAACTGTCTATGTATCTGTACCTTTGGTAATGAGCATGAATTCAATAAAGAAAGCATTAAAAAAAATAATAATTACAGAGCCTATAGTGTAAGTGAAGTTGGATTCTCTTAACAATTCTCTTAAGTCCTTGTGAATTCTCCTTCTCATCTTTCCTTGACACCCTGACATTTACCATTGAGGTCAAGGAAAAGTGGTTAGGAAAAGACATTAGGACGTCATTTTTTGACTTTTCGATCGCAGCCCGTGTCCTAACAGCCAGCGTTACGCTACGTCATGTAAACAAACACACACATTTAATATTCTGTGATAGGCCTGTTTACTCGAAATGACTTACAATATAGCCAAGAGCAGGTAGGAAACTTTCAGGTGATCTCCCTCCAGCCAGCTGTCACCTTATAAGAGGAGGTATCGTATAGATAACTCCTCATGTCCATACTTGCCAACCCTCCCGATTTCCCACGGAGAGTCCTGTTTTTCATTGCCCTCTCCCAGTTTCTTCCCGGGGTCACAATTCTTTGGCAAGTTTCTAAGAAATAAAAAGGCAGCAACCAAATTTATGTATGTAACAAGCAGCATTTTTATTTCTGTATAAGTTGAACTTGTTATTCTTGAAGTCACTGAGAATTGAGAAATACTAAAAACTTTTTAGTAGAAAATGTTTATTTGTGCAAGTTTAGAATGAAGAATGTTACATTTTGCATCTGCGTGTTTACATTATTATTAGTTGATATAACTTTTTCAAATATTCTTTCACACACACATACGGGCATTTGGGGTGTCTGCCATTGTTGTTGGAGGTACAAACACTGGAGGTGGAGCTGCAACATATGCATTGTAGCAGACGGCTGCAGGGTAGCGTGATGTCACCGTGTGTAGAAGAATAAAAACTCCATAATCTTTACTCTGCTTTCATGCCATAATTTGCCTTTATTAGTGCACAGCGACTGGAGGAGATCCTGAAATAAGCACCCCTCTAGAATCTATTTTGAAACAAGAATCATTTTAAATCGAGAATCGATTTTTTATCAAATCGTGACCCCAAGATTCAGAATCAAATTGAATCGTAACATAACCACAACCACATATTATCAGAAACAATAGTGTTGCCTATTTCGCGTGAATGCCATGCCTGGTTACTAAACTGAAAACACTTGTTTGGCCACAATTGTGATTATTCGGTTACAAGAAACATTAAAGTTTCACAAAGACATACCTTTGCTATTACCAAGGACAAGCTTTTGGCGGATGATCACTTTTTGCCACGACAGGGGCAGCTGTGTTACTGACACAATAAATGATTTCCAAAAAAAAACAAAGAAAAAAACTTTCATGAATGTGTTGAGTGAAGAGGCACAGTGGTGGACTGACAACATGTAAAGAACAACAGCAATTCAACAATGCCATTTTCTCTGGTTAGCTTATTTGAAGACGTGTACAAAGTGATAGATATTCCAACATATATGTTTAATCAAATGCTGCAAAAGAGAACTTTCAACGTTATCTTAAAAAAAAAGAACCATTGCTCTTCCCATGCTGATAACTTCTTTGCATGTTTTGCAGACTTCCATCCCTGGTGTTGGTTGAGTGTAATACTCCCATACAGCACTTTTAGACCTTTTCTTTAGTGCATCCATATACAGTATATATATAGATAGATAGATAGATAGATAGATAGATAGATAGATAGATAGAGGCTTTGACAATATTGGGCCTCATTCACCAATATGTGCATTGCACAAGCAGAATTACCATCAGATTCATGACACGGGTACACCGGCCTTAGCACCGTGTGTATGTTAGTGAATCAGAATCATTCTAAATTGACAGGTGCATGCCCGTGTTTTTGCAATCAGCATACTGCCACACCTCTATTTGTCTATATAAGGAAATACGATTTGCCTGGAGGTTTATCATGGAGAAAGCAGTGAAGTTGTTGAGAATGACGATGATTTTTAACAGCCTCAGGTTGCAATAACTGAAGCGGTGAATGTTATGCTCCCTGATCTACTGACTGTGGCTCAGGTAAAAAAAGAAACAACTGGATATTAAAGTTGATGCGAAAAAAGAACAACACACCAGAAGAAAAAGAAGGAAACAGGTGGATGAGGAGGAGGACCACCTGATCTGTCAGCCTGCAATTACTGGACAAGCATCCGTAAATTATAATTATGACCGAAAGAACTAGATCGCGGGAACAAGCGGCCGAAATGGGTTTTCTCAGGAGGGTGGCTGGCGTCTCCCTTAGAGATAGGGTGAGAAGCTCAGTCATCTGTGAGGGACTCAGAGTAGAGCCGCTACTCCTTTGCGTTGAGAGGAGCCAGCTAAGGTGGTTCGGGCATCTAGTAAGGATTCCCCCTAGGCGCCTCCCTAGGGAGGTGTTCCAGACACGACGAGCTGGGAGGAGGCCCAGGACTAGGTGGAGAGATTCTATCTCCGCACTGGCCTGGGAACGCCTCGGGATCCCCCAGTCAGAGCTGGTTAACGTGGCCCGGGAAAGGGAAGTTTGGGGTCCGCAGCTGGAGCTGTTGCCCCTGCGACCAGACCCCGGATAAGAGGTTGAAGATGAGTGAGTGAGTGGGCATCCATAAGTGGGATATGTCCAAGAAATGAGGGTGAAAGTGATGTCATCCAGCAAGGACTTTCACCAAGAGGTAACTTATTTTTTCATTCTTCATTTGAAAACTTAAATAGAAGCTTTGAAATATAAATATATAATATATACATGTATATTAGAATATATAATATATTCTAATTATGACAATAATTGATGCGGATGAAAGGGCATCAATTTCATAGTTATTTTATACATTTGGCCAATGCATTAGTAAAATAACGGTGTTATTATTGTTTTCTATTAAAGTCTTTTTTTAATGAATGTGGTTTTAATAAGAGATGCATTTAGTTAAAAGGTGTGTGTTTACATGAAGACAGCCGGCCAGTCCTTCATCATTTGTTCGTACAGTACGCGTGGTCTGAGGCAGCTCTAAATTCGTTCGCAGAATAAGAACAAATTCAGGTAAGAAAATATTGATGAATCCCGGATTTTGTGTAAAACATTCGTACGCACACTTTGTTTGTGAATGAGGCCAATTGTCCTTGTTACATTCATGCCAATAAAGCATAGTGATGGACTGAAGTTTTGACGTGATACGAAAACTTTCTGTCATTTATGTTGTTCGTATACCTCAACCACTTAATCCATCTGGGATGCTTAGTAAGACATTGAAAGTGGGAACGGTCACAGTGTCAGTTCTGTAGTTTCATTTACTGCTGCTGCCCTCAGCAGCACACTTATGGTTGTTCACGCGTGACTGCCTCGTGAATCTTTTACCACAAACACCGCAACTGAATGACTTCTTCCCCGTGTGGAGTGTCATGTGTTGTGTCAGATGTCCTTTTTGTATAAATTTTTTATCACAAACTGAGCAGCTGAATGGTTTCTCTCCTGTATGGGTCTTCATGTGTTTTAACAATGACTGACTCAGACTAAAACTCCCGTTGCACACTGAGCAGCTGTAAGGCTTTTCTCCTGTATGAATTCTCATGTGTCTGTGCAGACCTCCACTCCGGGTGAAGCGTTTAGCGCAGAGTGAGCAGCCGAATGGCCTCTCTCCTGTGTGGCTTCTCATGTGTGAGCACAAACTTGTGCTCTGCCTAAATCTTTTACCACAAACTGAGCAGCTAAAGGGTTTCTCCCCAGTGTGAATTCTGACATGTCTCACAGCATCACACTTATAGTTAAATTGTTTCTTACAGACTGAACATCTGAAGTTTTTTTTCCCTGAATGAGTTCTCTTACATGTGATTAAACATACACTCTCTGTGGATCTTTGAACACAAACTGAGCAAACGAATGGTTTCTCTCCGGGAGGATTTTTTCTTTTGCTCGGCACACAGTCCTTGGGTTCAAATATTTTACCACACTCAGAGCAGCTCAAAGACTTCTTGCCAGTGTTGCATTCTTTATCACCTTTAGGAGCGCCATTGTTTGTCAGTGTTTTGAAATCTGACTGAGGTTTCCTTGTCTCCTTCCACTCATCATCACTGTTTTCAGTCTCAGTCTCACAGGAGTCTGAAGTCCTGTCATCCGTAGCTGGTTGACTGACAGACGAACCTGCCTGGGTCTTCTTTAATAACACAGTGTCAGCTTGTTCCGAAGAGTCTGGAGTCTCACCATCATTAGCTGGTTGTAAATCACTATCTGGATCTAAGCTCCTGGTTGGTTCTGAACCTCCACAGTCCTCTCCATCACTCTCTATTTCCATCTTTTGAGCTGAGCTGCCGGCTGGAGGTTCTGCCTCTGTGTTCTCTTCTCGTCCTTGATGAAGCTGTGAATCTTCACTCTTCACAGGGACAGGTCCTTGAAGCTGCTCTCCCTCCTGACTGCTCTGGAGTTGCTGCTCTTCCTCTTTAATGTGTGGTGGCTCTGGGTCCTGCTTAACATCTGCAGATAACACTGAAATAACAAACAAATTAATGCAGACACATTCGGAAAAATGTGATTATATGTTCAACACAACTCAAGCACACCAAGTACAGCATGAATGAAGTAAAGTGTGTGAGAACAGGGGACACTACAGCCTGACTTACAGTATGGTCACATCATCTCGGACTGGAAATTTATATTTACAGTATATTTACTATTTACCATGACCACATTCTTTCTCTAACCTTGAGAGAGAGAGAGAGAGAGAGAGATAGAGAAGGTTGCACAGGTAAAGGAATGTGAGAAATGACATCATTGTTTTGTCTTGCTTTCTTGTTTTCTTTTTGTATGACAAAATGCAAAACCAAGTGAAAGAGGCAATAACTCAGAAACCGTTTTATGCTTATTAAAAGCGAGCTTACGACCTACGCTGCTTCCAGTGTGTGTGTGTGTGTGTGTTGGTGGGGTGAAATAGAGGATGACAGACAGTGTAGAGAGAGCACAGCTTCTCACAGCGAGGCAATTGTGGGGTTGGACTAAAAAGCTCAGCCGACATAGAAATATGCATTGAAGTTAACACATAAACGTATTCAGTGGTTGGATCAGTGTTCTGGAGCGATCAGGCGTCAGAACTCTGGTTAGCTTCAGGTGGGGAGAGAGGAGACTTCATCAGGCTATTCTGCCTGTATACAAATATTACTAAAATATTACATACTAAGTGAGAATTTTGGGCCTGTTTATACACGACCAGTCTGTCACTGCGTAGAAATTTGTTATGGGAGGGCAGGGTCTGAAATTAGCACCCGCCACATGCAGGTAAATTGTTGGCAGTGGTGGGTGAAATCGTCAGACCATCTGGCACTTTGACAGACAGGGAAAATGCTAGTGATGAGAATAGAGAATCGGTTCCCGTTGAGAATCGGTTCCTAGTTGTCCGATTCCTTGGCATCTCATGCCTCCATCTATTGATTCCTCTTCTATGCTTTACGACAGTTACACATGTACAATGACGCATACGAACGCTGTATCATGTTTCCGTTTGTTTGGGACTGGAGACACAGCGGAGAGAAAAAAAAAGCAGAGGGGCGCACCCTATGTTTTCTCTGATAATGCTTCATTGTGAACAACAAATCTGTGTTGAAATCAGCAGGAGGAGAGTTAGTAACGTTACCTGTTAGCAGCTGGTGGGCAGCACAGTCCTGCTTGGTTAAATAACAGAGCTACTTACGTTAACGGAGGTGCCATTAAGTTATAATTATGAGGCGTTCAAGCACTGCTCAGTAAAAATGACTATAGGGTGAAGGTAAATTACGTTACCATGATGTGTTCAAATGTAATCTTCTAAAATATATTTTTTTGCGAGAAACTTGAATAAACCCAGTTGTTTTAAGGAGTTTTCACAGCAATATAAAATAGATATTAGAGAGGGAATTATGACCTATTTAACTTCCTAACACCAACTCTAAACAGCTTCTAATACATCATTAAAACTACTAATCCCAAGATTTTTTTTAATCAAAGCAAATATTGAAATAATCAGAATCATTTGAATTGTGTGTTTTTATGCAAATAACCAGAATAGATGACAATAGCAAAGTACCGTACAGTACTATGGTGTAATTCAAACTCTGAAATTTACCATGCATACAATTTTGTTAAAGGGACTGTTTGTAACTTCTTACACGTATAAATCAATCCGGGTCGGTGTCCCATGCGCGCTTGTGTGTGGCTACGCTGTTCAGACTCAGACTCCAACACAAACTACACGGAAGCAACAAAACCGCAAAGTTCTTTCTAGTGAAGCCCGTCTTGCAAAACAGTGTTGGCTGCGATCGGAGGACGTGGGGGAGACCGTAGCTTTGGTCTCCAGGGCCGGAGTCTCTGCTGTACTCTGCTCCTCTGCCTGCTTGCCTTCAGTCACACACCGCGCTCGTTCTCGCTATTTCGCTCCAACACGTGCGTGCGCGCACACTACACACTGCAGAAGAGTTAGTTTAGCTCTGAGAATATCTAGTGAATGTACAGTGGAAGTTTGTGCAGAAATAACTGCTGCAGCTCCTCCAGAACAACAGAGGCTTCCCGTGTCTTGTGAAGTGACGGGGCTCCGCAGAGAGAAACGTTATCGTCTCCGACCTAAACTCCGGTGTCTCCCCTGTTCCCTCCGGCCGCGGTCGGGAGGCTGAAGCAGGAAAAGTCAACACTAGGATCAGCATTGATTCATGGAGAGACCTTCGTCTGGTCAGCTAACATTACTGCCAAGCAG
>CAKALU010068280.1:17915-28639 GCA_916700995.1 Hozukius guyotensis
GAGACAGAGAGACATGACTGTAAGCTCACAGTCTGATCCAGTAATAATGTGTTTGGTGATTTAAAGGTTAAATAGAGTAGATTTTAAATAGTAGACATATATTTGGATCTTGGCTCAACAGCATTTAGTGACTTTATTTCAGCTACTTCAACAAATGGAGTCAATTTAAACACAGTCAGTGAAATGCTGTTAAAACCCGTTCAGACTATACGCAGCCTATTTAAAAAACTCTCTTTCTAACTCCATTCTGCAGCTGCACCACCATCCTGCTCACTCAGAAATATTAACAGATAATCTACATTATAGAGGAATTATGTTCCATCAGTGGGACCAGATAGAGATCATTATTCATTGATCCTACGTGTCTGAGCTTCATACTGATCTTTACTGTTTAAACTGAGATTACACATTATGAGCAATAAACATTTAGTGGAACGGCTCTAACAGACTGACAGCTGTCTGTGTTCAGAGTCACAGTGTTATAAAGAAGGACATGCAGAGGTTTTATTCTGAACTGAGGGCGACTTGATGCGGTGTAATATTTGAATGTTCAAAGAAATGACTCTCAGCACATAAAAGAGTAACTTTAGACAGTCCAGAGTAACAAACTAATATCTGACACACAGTAAACCTTCGATTCGGACTGAATGAATGAGGAAATAAAACACTATCACACTTTCTGAAACAGAGACCAGGACCAGGACCAGGAGCACGTCAAGAGCGAAATGGAGGAGGACCAGCAGAACCCGGACCAGCGGAGCAACAAGGTCCCCAGAAGATCAGCAGCAGGCTCGTCCTCTGATACCACCGATGTTCAGGTCAGTGTTCATGACTTCATGGCTTCATAACGACACTAAAGACACAAGGAAGAGTCATCTCTTATCTCTTTAGAAACTAACGTTATATTTTTTTGCGCTACAGACGCTTCATATCCAGGTCAATTCACACACCTGTGAGTAAAGCATATAAACAAGAATTTTTGCACTTACCTGATGTCAGCACAACGATTATAACAACAAGCACCGGGTAGATGTCAACAATGAAGCATCAATGCTGATCACTGATTCAGGATTATCATTCGCCGAAGGGAAAACAGTCATTCAGCTTCACGTGAATGTCACACAGTAATGTTACAGACAGCAAACTACAGGGATATTAATCAACAGGGAATATTTGGAGCTTGGGCAGCGAGCGGGACCGCCGCAACTGGAGCAGTGCTTAAGCTCTCGGTTAGTAGGCAGCATGGACTCATGTCTTTAAAGCAGCACATTTCCTCTGTCATCAGAGGCTTCCCCCACACGTTTTTATCAAACAAAATGTGTCATGATTCGTGTAGACGGTGTACACACGCCTCCGTGCGCTCAGCGTCTCCGGGTGGACTCTTCAACCATTTATCCTTTATAATTTGAGCTATTATGACTTTCTGCTTGTTGTTAACTATTAGTGGTGTAACGGACCGTAGTAGATCTGTACCATCATAGTGTGAAATGTAACTCAATATCGACAGATATTAAGTAAAAATATGCGATCGTGAGATCAGTATTAATGCTTTCTAGTGGCTGATCCCTGATGATGCTGTGAACATCAAATTTGTGTTGAATTCGGCAGGAGGAGAACTAGTTCATGTTGGCAGCACCAGAGCTACCAGCAACCGTAATGAGGTTCCATTGATTATGATGTGTTGACACCGGTAACATATTATACCTTTAAGAAAGAGTAACTCAATCAGACACTTCTTATATTGTAATTCATTCCCATGATGCGGCTCAGAGTCAGCACCGTGACCGGCTCGTCTGCCGACAGGCAGCACTGAGCTACACGCTACACAGCTCCGTTATGGTGCTCATATTGCGTTCAAGCTCTACTCAGTGAAATCAGTATTGGCCGATGGTAGATTATACCGCTATCATGATGCGTTCAAATGTAATCTTATAAAATTTAGTTTTTAGTGAGAAACTTGAATAAATCCAGTTGTTTGAAGGAGATGTTTCACAGTAATATGAATTAGATAATAGAGAGGGAATTATGTCCTGTTTAACTTCCTAATACTAGCTCTAAGCAGCTTATAATACCTCTCCTCATCCCTCTGTAGGTAAAGATAATAGGTATCCCGCAAATTCCAAATGAAACACATTTACCTGCTGGTTACTGTGCACAAATATACCGTAGTTATGTAGCCTATTGAGGCCTCAAGAGCTATGACGTAGGGCCGGGACCGGGAGAGGCTGCACAGAAAGCTGCCGGGGCTGGTAGAAAATGGAGCTGCAGCTGCATTCACTTGCACCTGGACATCGGAGTTTCGCTCTTGTGAATTTCCGACCAGCCACGACTTTTGATAAATATATACTGAGGTGGCAGCTGGGGTGGCTGTATTAGTGTTAAAACTGCCAAAAAATGTCCGTGGGTGCTCGCATGAAGGGCTTCTCCATCTCAAAGTCCTCGGCTGGATTTTCCCAATCCACCCCTAGATCATGTGGTACAACCAGTTTTCTGTTGCACACCCACAGTTTTTTTCTGGTTAGGCTTGTGCTCGAGAGCCCTTCTAGTGCCTGCAGACATAGAAGCTGGTTCAGTGGTCAGGGAATGACTTTCGGCGCTAGCCTGTGACCACAGAACCTGGTTGACTGTGTCCAGCTGGGCGCCAAGCTAAAGCTAAATCTGTACGGAAAGGGCACATACTTCAGATGCCTTGAGGAGGCTGGGGGAGGATTCTGTTGACACCGGTCATGGTACAGGTCTTGACTGACAGCAGACCTCTGTGACCAGAGTGCTAGGAGCACGACCTGGGTTACAATGCCATTGATGTGCACGCCTCCGATTTAGGGATGTCATGATACCAGAAATGTAGTAGTCGATACCAATACCACTGAATTTCCAAATTCGATACCACGGTAAAAAAAAAAAAAAAGAAATCCTATGTAATGTGTACATGTGTCTATATATATCTTCAGATTGCAAGCAGTAGTTGAAATTCACTGACATGGTGACATTTCACTGGGTATAGGCCAGAGGTGGGACCAAGTCATTGTTTTGCAAGTCACAAGTAAGTTTCAAGTCTGTGCACTCAAGTCCCAACTCAGGTCTCGAGTCCTAAACAAGTCATATGTGCTCTTCACCAAATGTAACGTAATTTTAACAGCAGAGTAACTGGATCCAACTGGTGCTCAGTAAGGTAACGTTAGTTCTTCGTGGTTTTCTCCTGAAACTTGATTGGATGTTGTTGGATTGGTTCAAACAAAGTGGATCTGGGGAGTTAAGTGTAAGATAATCAAATGCAAGTCCCAATAACATTCACCGGAAATGAAGAGACCAGAGTTCAATAAAAAAAAATAACATCACTTTTCAGAGATTTAGCAATTGACTTGGTACCGAAGTATCGGTTCTCGTGACATCCATACTCCGATTACACAGGGGCTGTAAAGTCTGGATGACGGCGACTTGTCCGTCTGGGACTGGTAAACTGCCAGCAGGACCAAGTGGCTTCGGGACGTCAAACTGAGCCCAGATGTGTCCACGGTGGCAGTCAATGAGGGGGGCCAGTTGATCCAAGAGGTCCTGACCGACGAGCAACTGTTCTGTATCAAGAGTAAAGATGTAAATGGGATGCTAGAGAGTCATCTCCTGAAGAGTGATGCCAACTCAAGCACGTTTTGTGATGAGCGACTTAACCTGTGTGTAGTAGGGATGGAACAGTTCAAGTAAAAAATCCGACCCGTTCGGTTCGCTAGTCACGGTTCGGCGTGTATGTATTGTATATATTGTTCGGTTCATTTAAAATAGGTTATGAGGCCCATTGTGTGCTTTTTTCATGTATAGTTAGGCTCCCGTTTATTGTCACACTAGAAATTGGGAACAGCCTCACAGATTTCAGTCAAAAAGGCATGTGCAGAAAAAAAAACTTCAAATGAAGTTATCGGGGCGGAAAAATTCAGTTGGCACAGATGAAGTGCAGAGTGCTGCTGTCAGTCAGTTTAGTAAATGGCAAGTGGACATGATAAAGTACAGGATCTGCCAGCATCGTTTCGTTCTGCTGTATGGGAGCCTTACGGATTTAGTGTTACCTATGAAAATGACGAAAAAAGGGGGGGATAAAACGGCGACTGTGTGTGAGCACTGTGCAACACGTCTGGTTTATGCTAGCGGCAATACTTCCAATATGATGAACCATTTACGAAGACGAATCACTCTGGTGTGTCCGTTGATAGCACAAGGAGGAGAGAGTCGGGTAGGAAAGAGCAACTCCTTCTCCCTCTAGCATTTAAACAGTCTCTACATGCAGATTCAGACGGGGCAAAAAATATAACTAAAGCATTGGGGAGGTTTATAGTCCTGAAAGATGCTGGATTTCAGCATATGATCACCGTAGCGTTACTATAATATTCCCTCTCGCCGACACTTAAACAACACAGTAATTCCCGAACAGACGCGACTAGGAATTGTGAAAGAATTGTCCAACACAGCCTACGTAGCTCATACTACAGATGGATGGATATCCAGGGCTAAAAAGCTACGTTTTGCAGACGCGCCCCCTTTATGAGAGCCTCACAGTGAGCATCTCTCTGAAGCACTGACACAAGCAGTGACAGATTGGAAACTGGAGAGGGGCAACAGCACAGTCCCTGTAATGTGTTTTATAGTTATTAATTATTTTTAAATAACACAGTGGCACAGAAATCCAAACATATTCCTTTCCAAATACTGCACTTTTTGTGTGGAAAAACTAATATTTCAATTAAGAGCTGATAATCAGGAAATTAAGACTTATGTTATAGTGTTGTTGTTTTTTAATATAGTTCTGGTTGAGTTTATGCTTCAATTTATGTTGATGGCCTTAGTCTATAATTTCATCATATTTATATGAAAATAACAAAGCCGCATTTTTTGTTTGCACTAACTACTGTAGAAGACCTATTCTTTCAATTAAGATTGGACAATGAAGAAGTATTTATGTTCCTTATGTAAGCCATACTTTTGTTAAGGCAAACATTTGTTAACTTATTTTTGCCAAATAAATGAAAAGCCTGTTGAAATCAGAAATTGGTCTCCTTGCTGTAACATAAATGTACCGAACCGTGACACCAAAAACGTGATATGAACCAAACCGTGAATTTTGTGAACCGTTCCACCCCTTGTGTGTAGCTGGTAATTTTTATGTTGCAGATTTCAATTTAGAACGCCTTACCGAGGGAGAGCATTACTCTAACAACCTCTGCAAAATTGCTGGAACACACCAAGCTTATTTCGGAACCGTAGTCAAGCAGAGGAAGGGTGCTGTTACAGCCCCCAATGACAACTGAAGTGTATATGCGTCAGGCATTAAGCTTGCGGACATGGTCGCTCAAGAGTGAAGGATATGGTATGTTAGGTGTGGCGATCTCAGGAAGTGTCGTGGGCTCCTTAGTTCCCTTCCTCAGCTTACGAAGTAAACATTGGCGGTACAAGGGAATGGGACCTTGCCTAGTCATGTTGACGGGGGACTATCGTCGGGCTTCTTTGGAGAGTCCGGCCACGCTGTTGGTTGACCGGCCATTCCAAACTGTCTTACCGCTTCCTTACTGCATCTTCGGATCAGATTTTAAATTTCTCGCAAACCCTCCCCTCTGGGGTGGTTTGTGACCTTACCATAATACTTAACTCCTTGCTTGGGGTTCCGTTCAAACTGAACCTTTCTTTTTGGTGGGAAGGTTCTTTGTTGCCTTGGACTGGTCTGTTTCTGGAAGTGGCCTTGGCTACCAGCCCCCCTGATTGCGAGGTGGTTGGCACCCCTCTGGTGCATTCACCCTAGCATAAGTGACTTCAAATGCTAGGTGGTGCTTTCCAAGGTCTGAATCCCCAGGACTCTGGTGTTGTCCTTGTACCTCCTAGCAGGGCGCGCATATGTCTCCTACGCCATCTGCGCATACTTCCTGATCTCCTGCATGGTAAGATTGTTTGACCTACTGTGCATAGTGACGTCATAATGCATACTTCTGTGGAGGTTGTGCAGGACCAAAGACTTAAAGGCAGGGTTGACGATGTTATCCAGTATATACTATTTGTTATATTGGTTGAAATGGTCTTTACACCCCGACCGCAATCCATTACTTATGAGCTCTGAAAAAGGACCGGAAAAGAGACGTCATCTGTAGCTGCTGTAATCCTGTAAAAACGTCTACCAATCACTGCCTCTCGGTCCGCTTGGAAAGAACCAATCAGATGCCTCCCTGCCTCCCTGCTCGTGCTCTACCCTTGGCGTGCACCAGCCTGAACTCAAAGCGCGTCACCGCCGCACGTTTACCGGAGAATGGAAGAGAAAACTCAGCCTTGCAGTAGCACTGCTGCGGTTACTTGTCATGAGGTAGCGTTGTTGATTTGAGGTCCTCTCTCCGCTCTGTGTCTGTGTAGTAGTTACGATGCGGCAGTGCTCGTGAGGCAATGCTACTTCAAATTATGCTAGCTTTCCACCATCGTCGACCCTATCTTTAATAATTAATAATCTCTTGGAGGATCATGCTTTTTGTGCAAGACAGCGAAAGCGCAGAGAGTGGCTGAAGCTTAGTCTGTGTACGCCGAATACTCTTCTCGTAGGGCTTGACAGAGCGCTGGTTACTGGTCTTGGGTCTCTGGTGCAAGTGTTTCCATGAAAACGTGGGCGCTTCTAGCCGTAGTCTTCCAGACAATCTTTTCATGTGACAAAGCGTGATGTAAGTCAAGTAGGCAGCACTCGATCTCTCGGAGATAGTCGTCGATGTTCGACTCTTGACTACTCAGGTCGAAGGGCTCTTTGTCCCTTGCAAGGGACTCAATCTGACGGGTACGCTGGCCCTGTTCTCGGTGCGGGTAAGGACCATCTGAGTCATCCGAAACTCCATAGTCGCTTCGGTCGCAAAGGGGACAGAGTCCGGTCACGGTGAGGCCGCGAGCTATGCAGGGTGTACCGTGTTCGTCAGTATATGAGGGCCTAAAGCCACTCATGCTTTGAGAATAATCCCCAGCTTTCTGGGGTGGGGATGGCGTCTGGTCAAACCGCAAGGTGGTGCAGCTATGGATGAATTGAGGTGCACTTCTGGAAGGTAGGGAACCTGTGTCTACTGGGTGGGCCGTTACTGGCGCCCGGTAGCTGTCTAGGGCGATGAGGTTGGAAGAGGTCCGGCGAGGAGCTGCTAAGGTTTGGCTGGATGGACCAGAAACAGAACCCGTCTCAGTGTCAGTGGTAGGTGACTTTTGGGCAAACAGGTCAGCAATGGTACTTACCTGGCTGTCCAGAGGTCTTTCTTGCCTGGACTCTGCTTTTTGCTCGGTAACCTGAAGCTGTTCATACAGAATGTCAGTCTTCTCGCCCAACCGGACACAATCTTCCCAGGTTCGGGAGATCTCAAATTGGCTGGCCCGAACCAGCTTATTGTTGCAAGTGCTAGCATTATAGCTATTAAGTTTCTCTCTATCTTTCAAGGAGAGCTTGAGGAGGCCAGCGACCACATCCTGCAAGGCTGGGTCTGCTCCTGACTCACAGGGCACTTAGCTACTCATTTTACTTAGCTAGTAAAATGCAACCCCTTTGGTCTTTATTGTAATGGAAGGTTTTAAAGCAATAACCCTCTACAACTCCTCACCTCTGTCTAATAGAGAACTCTCAGCTTTATAGTTTCTGTCCCAACCACACTCCATTCTGTTTTAGTCTGTGATAATCTTGCACATGTTGAACTTTTCACATTTGCACATTTACTACCTCAATTATTTTTTATTAAAGAACAAAACATTGTAACTTGCACACTTTGCTAATGTATATAGTGGGTTATTCTATGTTTTTCTGCTAGTTGTAGTAGTCAGGTATATTTATAGTGTATTCCAATATTCTTTTTATTTTGTATTCTATGGATACATTTATTTTTATGTACTGTTCCTGTGCATTGCCTGGATAACCTGCTGTTGTAACACAATCATTTTCCAATTTGGGATTTATCTATCTATCTATCTATCTATCTATCTATCTATTGTTATGCTGCTGTAAATGTACAGGTGAGAGGCTTCGACCTGTGGCTTACAAACTGAAGTGTTGAAGGCTATTGTTACTCTTATCCTATTAGGATGTTAATAAGGTGACTTCAGCACCTCTGGTGAGCAATAGCTACTGTGTGTTAGAATGGGTAGAGTATGGATTTCGAAACCAAATAGTAAGCCAAATTGCAAATCGTGTGCAAATTTAAATTTCAAAAATCAAGATTTCTGAAAAATAAATAACTCAAACTTGATAATTCTGGATTATTATGCATAAATATTGCAATAAAGCTGGTATTAGATAGCCTCACACGGGGAACCAAAGTGTTGATATTTGGTAGAAGCATGTTTGGTTATTAGCAAATATTTAAAATTATTAATATCAATAAAATTATTGCTATTGAAGAAATTATTAATACACACTAATAATAACGGGGCACCATCCTGGGATCACGGACCAATAACTGAACCATTAATAAAGTCTCAAAAAGGGTTGTTCACTCAAAATTTCAGTATTTAAAGACTACTTTACATTTATGAAGTGAATGGTGAAGAAGTTAATCCGAGCACTGACTATCACTACCAGCTGTTATCACAACACATGCACAAATAATCACTGTGGTGGCAATTTCTGTTTAATAAAGCACAAAGTCAAAACTTGTCTTTTTTGTTCCCTTCGTCTAGACATTTTCTTTTCCATGTAGGCCTCTGTTAAACTCACTCTTTCCTCAATTTAAATTTTTAACGTCATCCTGTTTCCCTACTAGTTGTTCGTGATTAGTTGATTAATTTACCTTAAATTATATTTGCTTTATTTATTATTAAGTTTCTAATTTGTGTCTCTTGGTATCTATGATTGTTGGATTATTGGAACATAGTGGGTTATGTTCCACAGACATCCTCAAAATGTTATTTATTCTTCTAGATAGGTCGCTCCACCATGGCATATCACTTACTCTCTCTCTCTCTCTCTCCATATGTTTGTTGCTATAGAAACGGAGAGGAAGAAAGGAACTGATTGATCAGAGAGTTCACACTGGAGAGAAACTACACAGCTGTGACCAATGTGAGAAAACGTTTGCTTCGGGGAATAACCTAAAAAGACATCAACGCATTCACACTGGAGAGAAACCCTACAGATGTGATAAATGTGGGGCAGCTTTCACTCAATCATGTCACCTAAAAACACATCAACGCATTCACACTGGAGAGAAATTCTACAGCTGTGATGAATGTGGGGAAGCTTTCCAATGCCAGAGTTCCCTAAAAACACATCAACGCATTCACACTGGAGAGAAACCATACTGTTGTGACCACTGTGGGAAAACTTTTTCTCGTGATAGTTCCCTTAAAGACCACCAACGTATTCACACTGGAGAGAAACCGTACTGGTGTGACCAATGTGGTAAATCTTTTTCTCGGTCTGATAACCTTAAATCCCACCAACGCATTCACAGTGGAGAGAAACCGTACTGGTGTGACCAATGTGGTAAATCTTTTTCTCGGTCTGATAACCTCAAATCCCACCAACGCATTCACAGTGGAGAGAAACCGTACTGGTGTGATCAATGCGGGAAAACGTTTTCTGATGGTAGCGCCTTTAAAGACCACCAACGCATTCACACTGGAGAGAGACCGTACTGGTGTGACCAATGTGGTAAAAGTTTTTCTCATGGCAGTTCCATTAAAACCCACCAACGCATTCACACTGGAGAGAAACCATACTGGTGTGACCAATGCGGGAAAACTTTTTCTCGGGATAGTTCTCTTAAATCCCACCAACGCATTCACACTGGAGAGAAACCGTACTGGTGTGACCAATGTGGGAAAACCTTTTCTCGGTCTAGTCACCTTAAAGCCCACCAACGTATTCACACTGGAGAGAAACCATACTGGTGTGACCAATGTGGGAAAACCTTTTCTCAGAGTAGTCACCTTAAATCCCACCAACGCATTCACACTGCAGCGTTTTGAATGTTTTTCAGAGCCCAGTTAGCTGTTTCTTCCTGCCTCCTCCCCATGCCCTGATAGCTGTGTTGTTATTTTCTGAGCTTCTCTCCACATTAAAGTCTGACCAACAGTGAAGTCATGTTCTAAACAGCATGTATGTTTTCGTGGCTATGACTACATACTTGGACCACCAGAAACTTCCCAGTGGGACTCTGTTATGAGACTGAACTGTCAGAACATCTTGAAGAGTCTTCCAATCACAAGGAGGGAGAACCAACCACAAACTTACTACTTATATATCGATTATTCTAAAGATTTTTTTTAAAAATCCTCACATAACAATTCATTTACCTAACATAAATATCAAAACCATGTCTTAATATTTCAATATTGTATTCATTCATGTTCTCTTATAAACAAATAAATGTAACAAGGTAATAGACCCCATTTGTCAGATGCCTGATCAGAAAATTACTGGAGCTCAAATTCAGAAGGATTGCTGTGACACATAGATTGATTTAATCACTGAATGTCACAGCGACCCTTTCCCTGAACTGGAGAATCAGTAGTTTTACTGAAGACCTTGACTTCAAACTTAAAATGGTTTTGACATGGATTAATTTATTTACTGGACTAATAAGATCATCACTAGCAATCAGTGTGGGGCATGTGACGCATGTTGTAACGTTACATTACCATAAAAGCAGCAGTGCAGAAATTTATTTTAACATGGAGGTGATGACAAAACATTTAGAAAAGTGACTAGTGGTGTAACACACCCTAGTTGATCCGTACGG
>CAKALU010068280.1:39242-64083 GCA_916700995.1 Hozukius guyotensis
TGCAGGTGGGAAAAAAAGGCAAGAGTTCTCATTGTTGCTGCTGCACCAGTAACTCTGGGTGATCAGGGTGCCCACACAGAATGGGCATGAACTGAATTAATTGTGGTGGAATTTACCATTAGAAAAGAGACACACTATTTAGTTTGATTATTCAGACTTGATTTGTCTCTGTGGCTGTGTATTAAAAGACTGCACAGCCTGTAGCCAACAGGGCCATAAAACTCTGAAACTGAGTATCAGACTGAACCTTAATATTCAGACTGAGAATGACCTGATGCATCCTTCATCTATCTGAAGGACTACTGGACCAACAAAAACGAACCAGATGAATTCACAGATGTTTACAAATGTAGCTGTCACACTCATGAAGCTATTGAAACAAACAAGTGAATACATTTGTGAAATTTCAGTTCAACAAAACAGCTAAAAAATGCAAAACAGTCTTTTTCAGTTAGCTATAACAAATGGATGATTGAGAAATCCTAGTCCCCCAGTAAGGTCATGTTCAGACCAACATTAGCAACTGCTCATTCTTTTCAATGAGACCACTGCGTTGGTGCTAGAGCCCGACTGATACTGGATTTTTGTGGCTAATGCTGATATAGATATTTGAGAGTTAAAAAACAACAATCAATATATAAGTCAAATGAACATATAAACATGTCTGGTAAGGATCTCTTAAACTATGACTAATACATTTATTGAGCAGTGTATTTTACAGTGGAAAAATATACTTGTCAGTGCTCTCTGGTGGACTGTGTAATGGAGACAAGTAAAGTCAAGTCAATTTTATTTGTATAGCCCATAATCACAAATCACAAATTTGCCTCGGGGGGCATTACAATCTGTAAAGGATACGACACCCTCTGTCCTTTACAGTACGACCCTCTCATCGGATAAGGAAAAACTTAACCAAAAAAAAACTTTTAACGGGGAAAAAAAATGGAAGAAACCTCAGGAAGAGCAACAGAGGAGGGATCCCCCTTCCAGGAGGGATCAGACGTGCAATAGATGTCAGGTGTACAGAGTAACAACATAATGAAAATACAACCTAGACAATCCATATGACAAAATTTAATACATATAATGTGAACATATATGGGAAGGTGGATCCAGGAGGATGTCAAGCAGCTTCCCGGCATCGCCAAACAGATAGAGTCAGAGCAACACAACCTCCTCTCGACGCCAACCAGATAGAGCCCGAGCAACACAACCTCCTCTCCACGCCAGACAGATAGAGCCCGAGCAACACGACCTCCTCTCCACGCCAAACAGAGAGAGCCAGAGCAACATGACCTCCTCTCCATGCCAAACAGATAGAGCCCGAGCAACACAACCTCCTACTCCACGCCAGATAGGTAGAGCCAGAGCAACACAACCACCTCTCCACGCCGAATAGAGACACTGTTTCTACATGGCCTCAAACATATCTTGTAGACATTTCTCTACTGACATTTCTTGCTCCTTATTGTCAGAAATATATGCAGACACCAATATCTGTGATACCATAACTTGTTTGCATAATATCTGCCATGTTCAGGTATCGGTCGGACTATATGGGACAGTGGGTTCCCAACACAAAGGGCTTCAGCAAAAAAACACAGGGATGTAAAACAAAAAGCACTAGAACCCTCTTATACGGTGCACCCATTGGCAGCGGATCATTCGCAATGTAGTGTGAGCTCAACCACATCATTCGCAGAATATCAGTGAATATTAATTCTATTTGTTGCCATAAAGTGTGTTTTCCATCTGTAAGCATGCCGCATTGTAGGTTAATGATCATTTATTGTCGCTTGATGGCATGTTACAGAGCAATTAGTGATTGCAGTCGATCTGTAACACATCCTTTATGTGGTTGAATTGTTTGTTGCGTCGCTCTGAGTAGTTGTTTACAGGACGCAGTCATGTTGTTCCGCATGTGTTGTGTCTAGTTCTGAGTACCACTGTCCCCATATGGTTATCCCACTACTATGACACCATGCCTTGGTCAGTCAAATACTTGTGCATGTTCCTGGTACATCAATTTGTAAAATGATGAATGAATAGAATTCTATCTCACTGTTGAGATAGAGTATACAATTATTGCCACCATGATAATTTCCAGAGTTGTAAAATTTCATCTTATAGTATTCTAAAATATAATATTTCAAACTCAAGGACTCCCCGCACAGTACTTCATCATCTAACCAGTAGCTATCGCAACAACCCAGCCTCTAGCATGTTTGTTTTTTTCAAACGTAGTGCCATTTGTGGTCTGAATGCAGCTTTACCCAAATATCAGTTTGGAAACACAAACCAGGCAGATTCACACGTTACTGCTCGCACCAGCACACTTATGGCTTTTAACATGTGACAGCAAACTAAAATTCCGTCCACAAACACTGCAACTGTATGGTTTCTCTCCTGTATGAACTCTAATGTGTCTATTCAATGTTCCCTTTTCACTAAAACGTTTCACACAGAATGAGCAACTAAACGGTTTCTCCCCTGTGTGACTTCTCAAGTGTATAACTAATGTCTTCTTCTGACTAAAACTTTTGTGACACATTGAGCAGCTGAATGGTTTCTCCCCGGTATGACTTCTCATATGAGTCTTCAGATTGACCTTTGCACTAAAACTTTTGTTACAAACTGTGCAGCTGAACGGCTTTTCCCCTGTGTGGCTTCTCATGTGGGCCTGCAGATTTCCTTTGCAGCCAAATCTTTTATCACAAACTGTGCAACTAAATGGCCTCTCGTGGCTGTGGGACTTATTATGATTCAAAGTGCTCTCATTTTTCAGTGTGTCTGAACCGGACTCTTGTTCTCTTGTCTCCTTCCAGTCATCATTACTATCCTCAGTCTCTGATTCACAACAGGATAAAGATGGCAGCTGATGACTGCTGTCAGTTTCTGTTTCAATCTGTTGAGCTGAGCTGCACGCTGGAGGCTCTGCCTTTCTGCTCTCCTCGGTTAGCCTTTGATGAAGCTGTGAGAACTGAGCTTTCTCTTCCTCCTCTTCACTCTTGACAGAGACAGCAGTGAATGGGAACTCGGTGATATCATCTTCCTCCAGTCCTTGAAGCTGCTCTGCCTCCTGACTGCTCCAGAGTTCCTCCTGTTCCTCTTTAATGTGTGGGGGCTCTGGGTCCTGCTGCTCTTCTTTACTGACAATCAGTGTTTGGACATCTGGAGGTAAAAATGAAATACAGACATACAGCTATTAATGTAATGATACTTTACTAATTGTCAATCATGCTTTTCATTCTTCAGGGTGCTTCTATAAGCAGCCATGGGATGGGGTCTAAGGCTACATTCAGACTGCAGGCAAATCCGATCAGATCTTTAAGACAGAGCGCCAAGCAAAACTGAGGAGAGGCTTGTCGCTAAGATAATAATAGCTGGTCCATCTTAAAAGTCAGTCTTCGGATAAAAGAATAACTAAATAAGATTACTTATTACATTGAATACATTCAGTGATAGCTTTCAGTACTTGACAGTAGGCGTGGGCGGTATTACGGTATACCAGAGTATTAAGTTAGAGTCCGGACGGTATGATTTTCAATACAGTCATAAATACAGATGCTCCGCTTTCTATGATGCTGTATTGATGTGATGTATTGTAGTGCACAGTACGCGCCACCAGAGGTAAGTCTCTAGTGGTGGAACAGGCAGCTGACCTGAGAAAGATGGCGACTGCGAGTGGTGGGGATAATGTTATGCAAATAAATGCCTCTGCCTCTGGGTATTTTGGGTTTAGTCTTCTCCCAACTACAAAAGCAGTTTACAGTCACATGATTTTATTCAACTGCCAGTCTGTCACCACCACCCAGACGCGCATCATTGTTCAGCCAGCTAATGTGTCGGTAATGTAGGTACCCACTGTGTGCATATTAAAGTTATGGTACGTATCCATAGGGGCGTTTTTGGACGCAAAGGGGTCGTGTCTCTTCCCAGCATTGGACTCTTGATGGGCTGCCACTAGGCACCAGGCACCTGATTGGATGAACGCTTTCACTCGTGGGCTACTGCCCCCCGCTTTCAAACCGGAACCAACACGGCGGCTCGTTTGGACATTTTTTTTGTTGTATACCATGAAAATTGTTCACTGAAATGTGTTTCTAAAAACATCTGAGGTGAGAAATAAGCCATGAATTCGCTGAATCTATCATCATTTTAGATCGGCAACGGTTTTCGTGAGTTTCCAGAGGCGGCGACTCGTGCTGGACGCCCTTGATTTGATTAAAGTAGCCTAAACCTCAACTTTATGCAAATGAGGAGCGTCCAACAAGACTGGATAACAACACATTGTCTATGCAAGCTACATAGACAATGGCCATGCGTCATTTAACTTCAATTAACATGCGTCATAAGTGGTCTGACCACAAGTGGACAGCTTTAAGTACGTCTGTGCACACCTTGCATTAGAATGCATCTCCACATGCGTCTCCAGTGACCACTTGTGATCGGATCTCACTTCCCCGCTCTATATGCAAATAAACACGTAGTAAACACATGGCTAATACAGCAGGCGTTGTGACGTAATATTACAGGAATGTCAGTAGTAATATCCACGGAAAACGCTAGTGATGGGAATAGAGAACTGGTTCCTAGTTGTCCGATTCCTTGGCATGAAACAAGCCACCTTGGGCTCTCAGAAATTGTGAAGGACATATTCCACAATTTTATGACATGTTATAAACCAAATGATTGATGGATTTAGAATTTTTTATGAATTAATTGTAAAAAGTAATAGTAATAACTGTTTCTAAATGACGTCAAACGTAGTTAGGCATACTGCAATTTCTTGTTACTTAGCATATAGTGATGTATCTCTATATTATAAACTAACAATTATTTTTCATTATTGATGAACATGATTGATTCATTTGTCTACACAGAATGTCAGCAAATAGGAAACCATTCTCCTAACGAGTTCTCAGTGCAGTTGCTATTTGGTAACGTCTTCAAATGTCTTCTTTTGTCCAAATTTACCATTTAAAGATTCAGCATCATAAAAGACAATTGACTTATGCACTAATCAAGTAACTATTTCACCTTTTCCAGGGTCTAGCTGGTCCCTTTCGGTATTATACATTAATAACAATATAATTTCAGAGCAATTCTCTTCCATTTCATTCATTCATTCATTTGAACGTCTTGCTTTGCAGCTTTTATTATGAAGGTCTAAATCGGTCAACTTCCGACTTGGTTTAATTGTGCGCAGCTACGGGAGCCGAGGCTACAGATTAACACATCCATGATGGACTACAGCCTTTCAATTACAGCCTGACAACACTCGTCTCTGCGCCGTGTGAGGCATGTTTAAGGGTTTAACATGTCACTCTTCTTAAACCAGTTGAACTCGGTATAACGGAACAAGCTCCCACGGACCTGCTGTGTTTCTGTGGACGTCAGGTTTGACAACATCCTCCAGCAGCCTCCGCTGGCGATCAATCTCTTCCTCGTAGTTTGAGATGGTTGTTTCCAGCAGACCGAAGATCTCCTCTACAGCCGCACTCAGTCGGTGGTTCACAAAAGCTCTCAGCGTTTGAATCGTGGACATTGTTTACACAATAACCGGCCAGAGAGCAGCGGATAGCGGTGATTTCTCTTCCTCCTCTTGCTGAAAGCCTAAGGAAGGAGGCTGGGAGGCTGGGACACGGTGGACACGGGTCATGGGGTTATGACGCATGCGCAGTGTAACTGGAGCTGCGGTCGGGCGTTGCTATTGGTTCAATTTCGGCGAGTGCAGAGCAGATTTTACTGCGCATGTGTGGTACCCCGTAGATATGAAGGGTGACCTAGCCTCCTTCAACAGGCCTTGCTCTTGCTGCTGCTCCTCCCGCTGGGTGACACGACTGGAGCCCCTCCTTCACTTCACTCAGTCCCTCCCCACACACACAGACACACACACAGACACATAGACACACACACACAGACACACACACAGATACACACAGACACATACACGGACACACACATACACACTCACACACACACACAGACAAACACACACACACACACACACACAGACACACACACTCACACACACACACAGACACACACGCACAGACACAAACACACACACGGAATTGCAACTTTTTTTTTAATACTTTATTTCAAAAGTTCAATACAATATAATCGCAGGTTCAGAGGCGCGGTGCTAACCACTGAACCACCGTGCAGCTAAGGCAACTATATGCACTATTCTTCAAGCCATTTGAGATGATAGAATGCCTAAAAACATGATAGTTGCCAAGGAAAAAAAATCATCCTGTACATCTTTTGTATCTAATTGTTCTCCAACTGTCTTAATCATTCTGAAACTATAACACAACAAATGTTGAGGATGACTCACTTTCTCTCCTGCCACCTAAAAAAAGGCAAAAATGATATGATGTTACTATATAGTTAGTTTTGTAACACAGTGTACATGTATGAGAAAGTTAAATGTAATGCTTTCTCATTTCTACAACACATTTTTTTTTGTTTTAGGACGAAAAAAGCATATTCAAGTAAATTACAAGTAGGCCTACCTCAAAATTGTACTTAAGTGCAGTACTAGCCTAAATGTACTTAGTTACATTCCACCACTGCTAGAGCACAACACTGTTTACAAGAGCACAAGATCTTTTAACAGATCTATCCTCTTAATTTTGCTTTTAAAGTGTACCAGATTGATCCATTTAACTTTAAAATGTAAAAAGATTTCTTACAGTGCAGCATGCCCCCAGACCGCCCCTAAAGGGTCCAAGGTCCACCCAAGACAGTCTCATAAAATCCTGGATGGTACCACCTCCGCCTCATTTAGAGCCAGGAAATACCTGTGTGGGTGTGACTTTTTGCCTTGTCATCACCATACAAACAATGTGTTTATGATAAAATTGTTTACAAGAGCACAACATTGTTTATCGAGCCTCTTTATTTTGCTCTCATTGTCCACCAAAGTAATGCATTTAACTATTTAAAATTTAGGGTGAATATTTTTTTCCAATATCGTGCTGTCTTATCTAAACGCCATAAAAATCTGCAAATCAAGGATCTCTAACAAAGCCAAGTAAATGTGGTCTTCAATACTCTGAGTTGAATGTTAGGCCAAGAGAAGAACATTTACTCAATTAGCTGATATTAGATTTCTTGAGGGAAAAGCATAGTAGGATAAACAACATGGGCATATATTATTTTATGGTACTTTATTTGATCTGCTCCTGGTCAGTCTGTTGTCCTTTCCTCCTCTTTTCTTCTTCTCTCACTCTCTCAGCTCCACTCATTTATCCCTGGAAAAACACCCTTATGTTTATAGTCCATAAACTAGTTAGCTTGCTAACTAGCAAATTTGCTCACTGAGGTGACAAGACTGAAACTTGACATACACAAGACAACAACCCCCCTGTGGACGGACCTATAGATGGCGATATTTCCCCAGTAATAGAGCTTTTGCTCCATTGATTTGCTGGTCCAGTTAGAGAGACTGTGGGGAATCGCCCTGCCTGATGGTCAGGCTGGCTGAGCTCCAGTGATCCTGTGTGGAGACGGGAGAGACTTCCAGAAGGACAGCCATCACTGCAACACTCATCCACTATACAACCTACTCCCTGCATATACTTTGTCACTCTTTATATTACTACTACTATTAAATCTTCCTGCTAGAAAGGCTTTCTGGCAGAAAACTCTTCTAGCTAGTTAAATGTTGTTAAATTAAGTATCGTATTGAACTTGGCCAGTGTAAATAGCCAAATAGCTGCCGTGTGACTATTCTCACCCGGGTGCAAATAGACACTCCCTGTTATTATAGTCTAGTGATATAAGTAATGTCACGCAATGGGAAATGAAATAATGTTAGATATGTTTCTACTATATGTGTGGGTGAGACTGTGTATGTGTATTAAGGAAACAAAAACCCACATGAATAAATAATTATGCAACAATCCATGTTTTTTCTTTTTTTTCTAACTCGAGGTGATTTGCAGCACAATTTGGGTGAATTAGCCTAATGTGGGACATTTTTTGCATTTCATACTTCTGGAATATATTACGATATGAAGCCAATACGTTAAATCCATACCTAGTACCACTCCGAAATCTCCAGGATGTGTCTTAATCAAACCAAAAAAGAAAATGCAGATATCACACTCGTAACAGAAATGGTAGACATATTAGTACTCTTAATGCCAAGTTGTCTCAGACAAATTACTATTTCCTATTGTGGGACAATCATGTCCAAAATGTGGGACACTGAAACGTCTGTTAAAAGGCTTGAATCACCTTAATTAATGTAGGAAGGCTAAATGTGCAATGACCCCATGTTCAGTAATTTTACCACTTACAATATTATTGCTGTTACAAAATCTAGGCTTATAGGTGGATGTTACATGAAGAATCAAACAACATCAAACAAACAATAAGACTATAATAGTTTTGAAGCATTTAGTCATATTAGAAAGACATTAAATAGCCTATATTATCATATCTGTTATGCAAAGAAAGCCTAATTAAATGCACAGCTAAAAATGTGCTGTGAATTGCAAAGTTAAAATGTTAAACCATTAAAATGTTTTCATTTCACTATACAGGGAACACATCCAACCGTAACAGACAGAGGGCCTGTTAGAAGCCAACACATCAAACCTTGAGGCAACACATTAAACCTGAACCTGCATAAAACCATTGTTTACCACACACTGCATTATGGGTAATGATTGAATAACCTGTAATTCATAGGATTAAAAAAAAAAACCTGCAGAAATGACAAAAAAACAACTCATAACTCAACTTAACAGAGATGCAGCCACCCCCAGTTCTGGAATATAATTTGCACTTCACCTTAAATATCTTAAATAATGCATTAGAAGACTAAAACAATAAATAACCATTATTGCACAATTCATACTGTGACCAGCAGCTGAAAATGACTTTACTTTATCAACAAATCCAAAAGGTCTGTATCCCAAACCAAGTTCAGCTTAGTCAGTACAATCACACGTCCAGAATAGAAAAAGAAGCTGTGTAAACTATTGTGAATATGTTAAGTTCAAAGTGAGGTAAGACTGTTTCTGCTGCCAAAGAAAAGAGGAGAAAAGTAAATGCCTGATGAGGTCTATCTGACGGAAATGTTGCACTGCATTTATCATTTTTTTGGAGCTAATCAACAGTGTGTGGGTTTTATTTTTCTAATAAAAGACAACAGAGGGTATTCTTTTTATTTCCAATCATCATCACAAAGTCACCTCCCGCTGCTCTGTGCTGCAGTGATCGAATATGAGTGTAAAAGCATCTAGACTGTTGGGAATCTTGTGGGGAAGAAACTAAATAAAATGCAGCATATAGAACCTGTTTCTGATTATGTATTGAGTGGTAAACTATCACTCCGTGTATTAGAAGCTCTGGTTTAAAACTGGGATGGGCACATCGAAAGCCTAGAACAGCAAAAATGATTTGACTGACCTATAAAAATATCTGTTGCTCTTCTGACACTTTGATGTTGTAAACTCAGTACTTTTGTCCATGTCGGGATCCTGTGGGCAAAACAGTGAACCTTATATCACTGTTGCCATCACTGATTACTAACAAGCTTTAAAAGAATGACGTTATTTCAATTTTCGTTTTAAAATAGAAAATAGAAAGACGAAGCAGAAAGAACATTATTGAGAATAATTAGGTTACTGTGACTCCCATAGTGTAAAATATAGCTTGACCTTGATTATGTTATTAGGAAAATATCTAAATGGAATTATATTCAGAACAAAAAATATTGTTTTCACTGTAGATTAAACTGTGGCTTCCTTCTCATTTGATCCTTTTCATTGCTACTCTTGTTAAATCAAAAGGACCACATTAAAGCTGAAGTGGGTACAAATGGAGCATATGATTAAAAAAAAGTTATTTTTATAAAACGGTCGCTATATCCTGACAGTAGAGCATGAGACAGGTAATCTGAAAAAAATCATGTTCCTCTGTGTCCTCCGGTGCTCTTAACGGCATCTGCAAGATTTCACAGACCGGAAGAAAACAACCAATCAGAGCCGAGCTGGAGCCTTGCCGTCTCTGAGCAGCTGCCAATCACTTGTAAACTCCGACCAAACGGTCAAACTAGGCAGCGCTGATCAAATATGAATCAATATTCTGTTACTGTAATGCCTATTTCTCGCGTAAAGTGTTTTCAGAAACATCTTGTAGTGTACTGTTTAGCTGTAAAATGAGAAAGTTTGTGACCCGGCAGCCATGTTGAGATCTGCTGAGGAAATACCAAGCACCGCCCACCAGCCGGAGCACAGCCAATAGGAACGCTCTCTCTCTCTGAAATGACCTGTGATTGCTCAAAGTCTCCCGTCACGGGCTAGATTTTTTATGTCAGAAGTCTAGTTTTCTCTCAGAACACTTGAATTACAATATGCTGAAAGGTTATTATGGATTTTTTGCCCAATGATGCCAAGAATGTGTTGCCTACTGCAGCTTTAATTTCTGCCATTACTGGACACTACACCACTAGAAGGCAGCTTTAGTCAAGTCCTCCTCTGTTTGTCTCCTTTGAAGCTCTGTTGACTTCTTCTTCTGTCCCCTCACTGTACCCCAGGAGATGAGACACTTCAGTCCTATAAAGCATGTTTCACACATGCGCTCTGAAGGGTTTGCCATTTGCCTGTGTTGGTCTACTGCAAAGATGGTGTGAGTGTGTGTGTGTGTGTGTGTGTGTGTGTGACAGAGAGAGAGAGAGAGAGAGAGAGAGAGAGAGAGCTTTAGTTAAAAAACAGATGGGTTTCAGGTCTACTGGGAAAAAGGGTGATTTTGTCAGCGAAAACTGATAAAAAGTGCACCTACTCTAGTGTCTGCAGACTGCTTGTGTCTGATCAGGGAGAATGTTACAGTAAAATATATGATCGGATGTAAATGGTAGGAAAGATATGAATCCGTAGACAGACTGTCTGTTGTTTTTCTCTTTTTGCTTCGTGGTCAGTGACCTGGATAAAAAAAACTTTTTGTGAAAAATAGAAACCTGAAATCATTAAGTGAATGTGTTTCAAGTTTTGATCCAGTGATGAAGACCACAGCTGGCAAAACTGAATCTGAAACACCGTCACGTCCTCTTGTCCTCTCTGTCCCTTTGTTTGACAATAATAGGAGAGGTGCTACTTTGTGTGAGTCAAATTTAACAGTATTTAAAGGGGACATATTATGCTCATTTTCCGGTTCATGTATTTCTACCAGATTCTACAAAAACATGTTTGCACATGCTTTAATGTTCAAAAACACATGTTCTTTCTCATAGTGTCTGTCTGAATATACCTGTATTCACTGTCTGTCTGAAACGCTTCGTTTTAGCGCCTGTCTCTTTAAGCCCCCCATCCCGAAAAAGCCCAGTCTGCTCTGATTGGCTTGCAAGAAAAACATGGCGCACCTTTGCAAATTCTCAAGCTGTGGGTGGAGATACTCTGATGGGAGGCGGTATATTCTAATGAGTCTTCATGTGACATAGGAAGGGGAGCCAAATCTGAATGGCTTGTCGAATCACATGTTTTCTGATCTAGGCAGCCCACAAAAAACTGACTGGGTGGTCTGATTTCACAGTTTGTGGGTTGGTAGACACTCCAGATACCCAAATGTATGTGCACAAGCACTGAAAAGGGAGTTTTTCATATGTCCCCTTTCAAGTGTGTATTCTAAAAAAGTGATACTGATAGTGTCTTAAGTGGACATGTGGTCTTTGAAACTCAGAAGAACAGAGTTTTGCTAACATGCAGTTGGTTGGGAAAACATTATGTTCTAGTCGTATTTCCTCTATTCACCAAAGGCGGAAATTACTTTCACACCAAAGATTGGCAACTCATGTATCACAGTTCTCTGCTGGACTTTATCTGACTCAGTAGGCTGGTTACCTCTCTGTGACACACCAAACAGACATCACAAAACTAGCGGCGACCACTGTTGCGTCACCTCATGCCACCTGTGTCTTGGTCAAAAAAGTTGCACTTGAACACACCACAAAGACTACAGCCAACAGCCAACTAGCATGCTGCTATATGCTATATGCTAACTATACATGCTGCACCTGCATGAGAGGAAAGAACTCTCCACGTCAGCAGGTGGCGGTAGTCTGTATTCATCATTCAAAAAGGGAAACCAGAGGACCGAGGACGGCGGATATACAAGCCGTTGTTATGATACGTACGTGAAACAAAGCAGCGTTTGCCGACCATTTTCCCACCACTCTCACTCACCACCTCATTCCAGGTGGCCGTATTGTTGTGTAAACTTGTGTATTGGAATGATCAGATGAGATGAAGATGAAAAATGAGAAGAGCCTTCTGTGTTTGTCCTCTTGACTTTAGCCGTTTGCTTGCTTTCCTCACTTCTCTGCTCTTGCACTGCTGAACAGCCAATCAGAGGGATTTCTCTCACCGACGGGCTCTGCCGCCAATCAAACATGCTCAATCGGTCTTCAAGCCCACCTGTATAGAAATATAAATTGACTTTTCCCACACCCAGAGCCACCTGATAATAAGAACTGAATACCGGATCCCAAGATGGTGCTTATTCAATCCAATGAGAATTGCTCGCCTGGTGCATATGCAAAAACAAAATTCTAGCTTCTGGGTTTACTTCTGGGGTATGCAGCCCACTGCATATGCACAGTAGTGTTTCTTCCGCTGGCCCCACCTTCGCCTGTAGACTTCACAGATTTGTCTCGCTTTTCTCGGCTCAAGGAAAGTTTTACAAATATAAAAACCTCCATGGATAAAAAAATTCATAATAGAAAGAGTCATAATCAACCTTGTTTGCAGTTCAAGGTGTCCTACAGTTTTCCAGTTTTTCTCTTTTACAATGGTGGTCTATGGGGAAAATGCCTTTTGGGCTATGGGGGAATTTTTTGCTGCAATACGGAAAAAAAATAGAAGCAAGGCTGAGCAGCTGTATCAAGGGGTGCATCCCAAGTCTCTTTCTTGACATTTCCTCGCTCCTCGCTTGAACCTGTAGTGGTTCTGGTCCTCCATCTTGAAGGCCATCTCAAGCTCTTATTTCTGCTCGGAGGAGCAAGGAGGGATCTTTGAGGAGCCATGAGTGAGGATACATGACAGCAGCCCTCACAGAAGTCTTTTACCGACCGACGCGCCCCCTTATTGGATATCAGTTATTGATTGGATGCTGCAGCCAGCGCTGGCAGCGTCCATGTAGGCGAACTAGGCAATTGCCAAGGTTGGCACTTTGGCAAGGACGGCGAAAGATGGGCCAACTATGAGCAAATTCACAGAGTAACCAATAGCTTTAAGTGCAGGCTCGTTTCCATAGACTGTATAAAAAATGGACGTAGTCCCTGTGACGTCACCCAAAGATTTTTGAAGAGCAAAAATGAAGCTCAAAGTGGGCGACTCCAGACTTCACCATCTTGACAGTGAGGATTTTTATTTACTTATGGCCTAATAACATCATTAAATATGCACTTCTGTTACGCCATGTAAACAAACCACATACCGATCAGCTGTGTGGTCCAGATCAGACTAGAGACGTATAACCACTTAAATATGGGTGAGTAGTACTCGCTCTCTTCCGACGCTTGTGTTTTTTAAACAGAAAACACAGGTTTTATACTGCGATATTTACTGAAAATAACACAAACTATTCTCAACTGGGTGAACATTACTTACATTTACGTGTAACACAAGGCAAAAGAAAAGAGCATTTTGAGAAATGTAGTTTTCTACAACTATTAGTCTGCTGATTCAGATGATTCACCCCAGGGACTACAGGGAGTTTTAACATTAGTAGAATATGATGTAACTTTCTCTGAGGCTGCTAGGCTCTCCCACGGCTGACCAGAAATGTTGTTGTGTAGGTGCAGTCCTCAGGAGCACACAGCCTGGCAAAGGATGGAATTCATCTCTCATAGAATTTTTAGTTGTTGATCTGCCAAACCAACATGTAATTCTCACCTATGTCAGCTTTCTACCTGGTGGAAATAAATGTTGTTCTGGAAGGAAAAGCTTTTCGTCTACATGTACTTCTCCTTTAAACAATAAAAAGTGACTTGGCAGAAGATTGTGAACAGTGTTCTGTGGTCCTGCAGCCTCTCTAATGGCTGACCAGCCAACAGACGCAGTAAATTTCACTAATGACTTTCCAATGGTCTTTAATTCTCCATTTAGGAGGAGAGGAAATGTCAGGGCCGATGGAAAGGTTAATGTGACTTTCACCCACTAATAAACATGCCTTGATCAAAGAACAATGCAATTAAAAGCTTTCTTTTATTCACTGGACACACACGCACGCTCACACATATGCATATCCACAACCACATAATGCATGCGCACAGATATCACAACCATTTCCCAATTAGATTTTCAATTTTGAACTAAATGGATAAAGTTAATGAAATGGTCTTTCGGAAACAGTGATGAATTTGCAAAGGGGAAATCATTCCGATTGGTCCAAAAATGTAATATATTTAATTACAACAATTTAAGTACATCAGATTGAAGGGCTGTTATTAAATATTAGCTAGAAAATAGAATGATCACAACAAAACGGCCGCAAACTGATGTAGGGGCTGATGATGATACTGAATACTAGATGATGCTGCCTCTGCAGCTTTCTCAGCCAAGGAAAGCTAAATGTAAACTGTAGTTTTTAATGCCTTGAAGACATTAAAACATTATTGTTTTGTGGAAACCCAACAGATTGAAATTGATTTGGGGTTTTGGGTCTATAAAGAAAGAGACGCGTTTATTTTCTATCCCTTCCCCGGCCCAGGGCTTTAGCCAGCCCTGTTTCCTCTCTTAGGGGTAACACGCTCCGGTGACATATGATGTGCTTCAAAACATCTGCACCCATTGTTTTATATTTAAGCCCACACACTGTCTTGACATGCGTCATTGCAGGTTTACAATGCATTAGAATATGTCACCAACCTGTTCTCACTCCCGACTTGTCGAGCTTGGTCAGTGCCTCTCGGTATCTGATACCGACGCACCAAGGCACCCTTTAGTGTCTGTTTGAGATGCACCAGGCTTTCAACTAACTCCAATGTAACCCATCTGCATCATTATTAGACAGTCAGAGCAACTGTCCACGTAGGGCGGACAGGAGGGGAAGGGAGGTTGGATCAGTCAAATAAACACAGGACTTTTCACCAGGAGACCGCTGTTCGTATCCCGTGTGAAACCAAGTCAACGTAACTTCTGGATATTACTAACGGCAGTTACATGACAAACTATTACAAATTATTTTAACTCAAACCACGATCTCTTCCTAAACCTAACCAAGTAGTTTTGTTGTATCAGTCAGTGATTCCGCAAACTTTTTCACGTCAACGACCCCTAAACTGACACAAATTAGACCATGGACCCCCATTTGATAAGATATTGTCCCAGGGTACATCTGATAGTTTCTTTTGCTTTAAGAAAAGAAAAGACATTTTTATAGGTCCTGTAAGGCTTTGTTCCAGGCTTGGGCCAGAATGAGATAAGAGGAAGGAAAGTGTGTTGTTACTGCTGACAAAAGACTGAGGCAAGCTGCTGAGCTGTTCTACATCAACTGAAGCATGCCACCCATTCCCACAATACAGCGCACACACACACACACACACACACACACACACACACACACACACACACACACACTGAAACCCCGAACACATGCAGAACACCAACAGAGGGACTGCTGGAGCAGCTGGAGGCCCACTGACCCAGAGAGAGGAGACAAGACAACACACAGTCAGTGGAGAGATGGAGAGTGTGTGCCAACACGCAGTCTCAATCTGCCATCAGGTTTTTTATTTTCAAGCCAGCGTCACACGGATAGCCGTTTGATGTTGTAGCCAGGCACCGCGACATTATTCAAAAGGAGCATAAATAATCTGTACTTACAATTGGTTCTTGCCTCATTTGACTATTTATCTAACTAATGTTGCTGTCATGTTACTTGTATTTTTCCTAAGAACTTAATTTAGTTGAAACTCACCTGTGAATTGGGTTTTGGCATTACATGCATAGTGTCTTTTCTACATACACTTCAGTTTTCACAGGAAGTGAGGCTTAGGCAACACAGCCACTTAGGTAGGGTTAGGAAACAATTGTGGTTGACGTTAACTTCACTGACTAGCGACTCACAAGACTCACGAGACTCACGAGTCAGGTGTTATGACTGATATGACAAAATAAGGGCCACGAACAGCTGTTTCCTAGTTGAAAGTCCTGTGTTTGTTTGACCCATCCAATGTCCCCTCCCACCCGCCCAACGCAGACTTTCTCGCTCTTTATAGTACGTCAGTTGCTCTGACCGTCTAATAATGATGCAGATTGGTTTTCATTGGAGTCAGTTGACATTTTGGTGAGTCACGTACAGTCGCCAAAGGGTGTCTCCATGCATTGGTATCTGATGCCGATCGGCACTGACCCACTGGTGGTATTTGACGAGTTGGGAGTGAGAAGAGTTGGCTATGTCATTAGCTCTTGAGCTACAATCATGTATTTCATAAAAAGCAATGACCAGCAGTTCATCCATCAATTTAAAGAAAGCCCCCATCTGCTTTACTGAGTTCAGGTCACGGTGGCAGCGGGCCAAGCAAGGTAGCGCATAGGTCCTTCTCTAACCCATTCTCACTAACCTGGAGGAGCTCTTACGGTGTGCACAGATCAATTGGCAGGTGTCCACATTGTTCCTGTGCCCAAAAAGTCAAAAACCCTCTGCCTGAATGACTACCACCCAGCAGCACTCACCTCCACCATCATGAAGTGCTGTGAGTGGTTAGTTAAAGCTTTCATCACCTCCTCCCTCCCTGACTCACTGGACCCACAGACCAAATAGATCAACTGAGGATGCCATCACTCCTGGACCACAGGAACACATAAGTGAGAATGCTGTTCATTGACTATAGTTCAGCATTCAACACCATTGTGCCCTCCAAGCTTGTCATCAAGCTCGGAGACCTGGAACTCAATACCGCCCTCTGTGATTGGATCCTGAGCTTCCTGACGGGCTGACCCCAGGCTGTGCAACACTAGGCACCACCACATCCTCCACTCTGACTCTCAACACCGGCGCCCCTCAGGGCTGCGTGCTCAGCCCTCTCCTGTACTCCATGTTCACACATGACTGCGTCTCTGGGACTATGGTGGAGGGAGTCCGCAGCTTCAGGTTCCTCGGGGTTCACATCACCTGACCTGGACTCATCACACAGACACCATCACCAAGACGGCGAGCCAGCGGCTCTTCTTCCTCCGCAGGCTGAGGAGGTTCAACATGGGCTCCAGGATACTCTGCACCTTCTAGAGGTGCACCATCGAGAGTATCCTGACCGGCTGCATCACCGCCTGGTGTGGCAGTTGAACCGCCCTCAACCGCAAGGCTCTACAGAGGGTGGTGAAAACTGCACAGCACATCACCAGGATGGAGCTGCCATCCATGGAGGACCTCTACATCCAGCGGTGTAGGAAGAAGGCCAACGGGATTATTACAGACCCCAACCACCCCAGCCACAAACTGTTCTGCCTGCTGCTGTCTGGCAGACGGTACCGCAGCATCCGGTCCCACACAACCAGGCTCTGGGACAGCTTCATTCCGCAGGCCATAAGCCTGCTGAGCTCCTCAGCTCCTGAGCTCATCACTCAACACTTTACCACTATACTGTCACCTTAGCTCTATATACTCTATATACTCTACTTACTATTTTACAAACTGTTTAAACGTAGCTTATCCATTTGAAATACTGTTATTTTAACTAGCACTATTCTGTCTTTGATTCTCATTTTGTTTTTAGTTGTGTGATTTTCCTTTTTTATATCTACATTTTTAATGAGCATTGTTGAAGGTTGTTGAACACCCAAGATTTTCATTGCCAACGACTGCTTGCTGCAATTGTTGTGCATATGACGAATAAACAAACTTGAAACTTTACGTAACAAGCGTATTTATTTTACGTAACAAACGTAATTATTTTAACCCTAACCAAGCGGGTTTTGTTGCCTAAACCTAACCAAGTAAACCTTAAAACTAAGTAAACCTACGTTGGAAGTTTATTTTGAAATCACATGCATGTAACGGGCAGAAACTGACACGCCGTAACTGACACATCCAAAACTGAAGCTAGAGGGATAGCTAGAGCGTCCGGCCTCTGATCAAGCATCTGTATTTGAAAAATTGGGAGGGAGAATGTGTTGCCTTCTCCCAAGCCACGTCCTCCAGCTCCTCTTGAGTGACACTGAGGTGTTCCCGGGCCTGATGGGATATGTAAACCCTCCGGCATATTCTGGGTCTGGCCCAAAAACACCTCCAGAGGGAGGCGTCCAGAAGGCAGCCTGATCAGATGCCCCAACCAACTCCTTTCAACGCAAAGGAGACACGGTTCTACTCCAAGCTCCTACCGGATGTCTGAGCTCCTCACCCTATCTCTAAAGCCACCCTGCGAAGGAATCTTATTTTGACTCATGCGTACGTGGTACCATTCTATTGGTATTTACCCAAAGCTCAAGAGCATCGGTGAGAGCTGGAATGTAGATTGACCAGTACATTTTCACCACGACAGTCCGGTACAGCGTTGCAGCATCAATCTGCCTGTTGGTCTCACGCTCCCTCTCACGCTATTCATAAATAACTTCCCATACGGGACGCTCTTCACACCTCAGCTGGGCCTCAAGATTCTGTCCACGAACGACGTGAACTCATCCCTGCTCTTCATATTTCGCTGCTTGGGCAGAAGCTCCCGGGAAGCCTTTTGCATAGTATGTTGATGCAGAAGGTTCAGCGATGTAATATGTGGTTAACGTTGTGAGACGGTCGTGGTTAGGTAAGGCAACAAAACTACTTGGTTAGGGTTTAAAAAAAAGATCATGGTTTGGCTTAAAATAAGTATATCTGTTACGTAACTTACGGACGTAACGTCATGAGACATGTGACATAACGTCGTCAGTAAAAATAACTCAACTTTTGGATGAGGCACAACCGTCCAAATGGCTCATGGTAGCCCCCAAAGTTCCTTTCAGCTTACTGTTTATGATTTGAAACTCAGCAGCACTCAGTTGAATTTATCAGCTTAATGGTGAAAAAAAACAAAACTGAAACAACATGCAAATTTCATCATCAAGAAATTAAAATATCCTGTTTTAAAAAAAAACTTCATAAGCTGATCCTCCCCAGCCGACTCTGTGGGTAGATACGTGTGTGTGTGTGTGTGTGTGTGTGTGTGTGTGTGTGTGTGTGTGTAATAGTAAATTGCTGACTTCATTAAGGCAGGCCTCCTCTCCTCACTCATTTAATTACAAGAGAAAAGGTTAGTGCCACAATGCAATTTACCAAATGTGATTTCTTAGCAGCTATTAACTGTGCGTGTGTGTGTGTGTGTGTGTAGTGACAGAGAGGGGGAAGGGGAAGGGGAAGGCGGGGTTTTTTTGTGCTCTGTCTGAGCGTTTGTGTGTACGTGCATGTGTGTGTGAGGGGGAGTGGAGGGTTCAATTCTCCAAATGCTATCAAGTTCACAGGCCGCCATTTACTGTTGTAGAAGATTTTTTTATTCAAATTCTTTGTGGAATGCACACGTAACTCAGGTAACCAATACCTTTCCCCTTCGCTCGGCAGTAATTAATCAGAGCAGCGCGTTTTGGAAATAAACAAAACCCGAGTTAGGAAAAGTTGAGACAAACGGCTCAATCAGTCACAGTCGGGTGGGATGTGTGAGGAAAGCATCACTGCACAGCCACAGGAGCACAGTCAGACTGCACCAGGCTCAAGGTTTGATGTATCAGCAGCTGGATTCATGTTGGTGCAGCGGTTAGCACAGCTGCCTCACAGCAAGAGGAGTGCAGGTTCAAACCTTGCTTGTGTGCGGAGTTTATTCAAGAAATCTGACATTATTTCCTTTGGAATGTCTCTCACTGACATCGTTGAAAACTCCATATTGACATGCCGGGTGCGAAAGCTCGACAGGCCTAGCAACAGTAACCAAGGGAGGAGGGGCTTAGCGAAGTGTCAAGCTTAGTTTATGATCCCAGTAGCGAGCCGGCGCGAGATGCGCGACAGAAAATTACGTCATGACGGCTTTCGCGTGGTGCACGAAGGCTCTGCAAGTTGTCACGGAGTTCTGTTGTACAACTCAGAATTTTTTTAACTACCAACTAGCCGACTGAGCACGCTGCGCGTTTCATTTCCACACGGACGCCTTCGAGGGAAGACTGGCCGAGCTGGTTCGCCTGTACAGACATCTCTACAACTGTTCATTGAGAGACCACATGGACAGTCATATGACATTAAATACTTGGAAAGAAATAGGCAACACAGTGGGGTAAGAAGAGGCTTTTTGTCACAGGCTGTGAAAGAATATGAGAGATTGTTTTGTAAAAGCTAAAAAAGGTCTCATGGAAAGAGTGGCGACCCGAGGGAAAGCACCGAGAGACGGAAAGTAATTTAGACTTGGAGGTAAGCGACAGTAATAATTACAGTACACAAATGCAATGTGTGGCGGTACGCACGACGGTGTTTAGTGTTTACTACTGTTGCCAGGCAACCTACTCTCCTTTCCGGTACCACTCGTTGACTTCTTGCTTATCCACAGAATATTTTGTTTGTACGCCTCCTGGTGTTTCGGCGCATATTGTAATCAACAACATGCTGAGCATAAACGCCGGCATCTCGCACGAGTATAAACAAAGTTTCAATTGTCTTCAGCTTGAGCACTGGACCTCCCTCATCAGAGCACTGCAGCACTTTATAATGTCTCAAGTAACATAAGAATAATACACCAACAGACTACATTAAAGACAATATGCAGTGTTTTAATCTCTACAGGAAAATATATAAATATAAATAAAAAAAACAATATGGGTGAATGAGGTTACCCTTAGCCACAAATACCTCCAGGTCGCCCTTGCGCAAGGCGTAGTACCTGATAGCCTTGGGTGGGTGGAGCTCATTAGCCTTGGTTGGCAGTCCGCCTAGGAGAAGGAAAACTCTGATTTCAAACCCCCACTGCCTTGTGGCCATACCCACTCATGGGAAAGGCTTTGGGAGTAAACCCAGAGGAAAATCTGGAGCCGGAGTCCCAAAGGCAGCTCGTCTTGTATACAACTTTTCTCTGGCAGCTCCTACGACATGCTGCATGGGCAACAGCCTGTCCTCCATATCGCACCACCCAGGCTAGCATCCTACCCATCCGACGATACTGTAGATCACACAATTTTAATACAAAGACTTTGCAGTGTAGGACTGTCAGAACAAACTGTCCTTTGGTGTGGTAACTATTTATCAGGCAGATCTCAGTGTGTGCAGGTAGAAGGCATCACTTCCAGCTCCCTTAATGTAACTAAGGGTGTGCCACAGGGATCAGTCCTGGGACCATTTATTTTTATTATATATATCAATAGTCTTGGTCAAAATGTTCCCAATGTAAAATTTCACTTTTATGCCGATGATACTGTGATTTACTGCTCTGTGTCTTCACCAGAACAGGCTCTCTGTCAGCTACAGCTTGCTTTTAATACTGTACAAAGCACCCTGTGTGGCTTAAAACTTGTTTTAATGCTGACAAAACATAACTCATGCTGTTCTCAAATGCAAAATCTAAGCCACTGAATCTCCCACCTATCACCACTTTTCAGGGCTCTGAAATTGAGTCTGTATCTCAATACAAGTACAATTGTGATTGATGATTCTCTGTCTTTGAAGCCTCACATTCAGCAGCTGGTGAAAAAAACTAAAGTTGAAACTGGGTTTTTATTTTAGAAACAAGTCTTGCTTTTCCTTCGAGGCTAAAAAGATGCTTGTCGCTGCCACCTTTATGTCTGTGCTGGACTATGGCGATGTTATATACATGCATGCATCTTTTCAGAGCCTACACAAGCTGGATACTGTCTACCATGGAGCACTGAGATTTATTACAAATTTTAAAGCCCTTACGCACCATTGCTCCTTGTATGCTCGGGTAGGATGGTCTGCCTTGTCCACCCGTAGACTGAACCACTGGCGTGTTCTTATTTATAAGGCTATTCTTAGTCTACTTCCATCTTACCTACGGACCTACATCTTTCAAAAAAGTACGGGAAGTTACCGTCTTCGCTCACAGGACTTAATCCTACTAACTGTTCCCAAAGTCCGTACTGAACTAGGAAAAAGGGCATTCAAGTATGCTGCTACCTCTTCTTGGAATCAGTTACAAAATGACCTGAAACTTGGAGAACTGGTCTTATTGGATGTCTTTAAAGTGCTTCTAAAAGATTTGGAAGCAATCACATCTGGTTGTAGATAAAAAATAAAAACATTTTTGCATGGATATGCTAAATATAATGAACAAATAATAAATAAATGGGTTATGCATAGGCCTGTTGAGAGGATTATTGGAGGATGTTGGCAGCTCCATCATGTTATACACACACATCAGTGAACTATGAAAAAACGATACAATTCTTCCTTTAAATTTCGTGCACACAAAATGCTTTTGAGCTCTCTCGCTGTAAACATTTGCATTTAAAAGACAATTTGAACATTTTCTGTGATGTGGCCCCTCAGCCCCCTTCTCTGGTCCTGTTAGTGTGTCAGGGTCTTTATCAGCTAATTGTTAATCATTGACCTGCAGTAAGCTGTTAATTGAGACTCTGCGAATTAAAGATAATAGTCATTAGAGCGAGGAGAGAGATCACCCATCACACTGAGACAGGAGATGTCACAGCTCTAAAGATGAAAGATGGCTTGACCATGAAAGAAGGGAATGGATGAATATGGCAGCACACTGTTCCAGCTGCTTTTCTGAAAGATGGTACAGCAAATGAATTTCCTGCGCAGTAAAATAATTGAATAAACTTTTTGTCATATTTGCAGAGAAGCCGACAGAGGTCTTTGTCAGACATATAATAAATACTGCGTGTGTGTGTCTGCCTTCATTTTATTATTTACACCTGCTAAGATGCAGCCTGTAGACTGTGCAAATCTCTGCTGCAAATCTCTTTATGAAACATCATGCAAGAGTCAAAGTCGAATCTCGAATCGAAGCTCAAACCTAAGCCATTTCTCTCAGACCCTCCAGTCACTAAACACATTTAGCGATATCGCAAATCACACTTTTATTTTTTATTTTTTTGTATTTGTTTTTATTGTACCGTACCTTGATTTTAGATAGGTCTAATTCTTCTACTCCTATTTCATTAATGAATGCAATTGGGGGTGAAAATGTCTTGTTTGTATAGGCCTACCTGTAACACAGTTATATATTCAGGGATTTTCATTATCAGAACCATTACTAAAGACACATTATCCATCCATCCATCATCTGTAACCCCTTATCCTATTCAGGGTCACGGGGGGGCTGTAGCCGATCCCAGCTGACATTGGGTGAAGGCGGGGTACGCCCTGGACAGGTCTCCAGACTATCACAGGGCTAACACATAGAGACAGACAACCATTCACACCTACGGGACATTTAGAGTCAACAATGAACCTAACCAGCACGTCTTTGGACTGTGGGAGGAAGCCGGAGAACCCGGAGAAATCCCACGCTAACACGGGGAGAACATGCAAACTCCACACAGAAGGGCCCCAAGCTGGATTCAATCCTGCGACCCTCTTGCTGTGAGGCGACAGTGCTAACCACTAACCACTGCACCACCGTGCAGCCCATAAAGACAGACCAAAGTTGTCACATCCTACACTTCCTCACTGTTTCTCTCCGGCTGTAGTCGCTCTCCCTCTGCGAGTGTCGGCTAAAACAGTTTGGCAGATTCTACCTGCTTTTCCAAGACGTGAAATTTTCTCTGCTGTCATAAATAGATACACCTTAGAATGCATATATGTCATGAGCCCAAACATCCAGTCTGTGTATCCATTCAGTAAATATGGAAAAATGCAATTTAACTGAAAAGAAGGGCCACGAATCCTTAATACATATCCCCATAAGAGTTTACTCCAAAGAACTACTCACCAAATTTTGGACAGCAACATTTACCATGGAATGGAGACAAAGGGTGGGCTTGACTTTTGCTGAATGCAATTCTCTGTATACCACTTATTTGTGAGAGAAAAGGAAGCGAAACATAGAATTACCACCTTGTCTGTCTGCTGTAATCCATCCATCAGGTTTTGTAGACCAACTTTGAGGTTCAACTTTGACTTACTGTACTGTAGCTGTGTGCACACACAGTTTTTCCTGTGCAGTAAGGGATTATGACATTTCAGGTGTGATCACTTGACCTCAAAATTTGTTTTTTACAGTGTGCATGTGTGTACATTGCAGCAGGTAAAGTCATACAGGGTAAAACATGAACAACAACGTCTGTATTTCATCACCTGCAGAAAAATACAGGCCAACCATGATTACATTAAAATGTATCTAACATGGGTGATTCAATTATAAAAAGCCCTCTCTGTCATCATGATTTGAGTTATTTTCATGAATGACATTCATTTTCTAAATGATGGTATATAAATCCCCAAACTGCACTGTCTTCAGCTGACGACACCAGTAACCAATTTACATTAATGGTCCAATTTGACCTCAGGTGACTCCGATTCATAGTCATACAGACTGACTCCTGTTTTATCCTGTTTTCACTCAGGATGTATTAGCAACACTAATATCTCATAAATGATATTAGTAATTGACTGGGTGATTGCATGGTAAGCCCGTCTACAGTTTTTAAAGATGGGGCACCAATAACCAGATTGCATTTCTGGGTCAGTTTGACTTGATTAGACTCATATTTCATAGATCTTGATGAATATTAATGTGACTATATATTTTTCTAACTGTAAGACATAAAAACCTGGACAGCACAGCATGTAATAAGAACTATTAAATAAGAAGCTGATCTGCATATTGTAATGCCTTTATAATCAAAGTCTGATTGCATTTACCAGGACACAAAAAGTAAATGATGACATTGATCAA